>PVKM010005400.1:0-47972 GCA_004027735.1 Carollia perspicillata | reverse complement strand
TGAACTCCTTGAACTTGACCTTATCTGAGAAGCACTTTATCTGCCCATCCATTCTGAATGAAAGTTTTGCTGGATAGAGCAGTCTTGGATGTAGGTCCTTGTGTTTCATGACTTGGAATACTTCTTTCCAGCCCCTTCTTGCCTGTAAGGTCTCTTTTGAGAAATCAGCTGACAGTCTAATGGGAATACCTTTGTAGGTGACCGTCCCCTTATCTCTTGCTGCTTCTAGAATTTGCTCCTTCATTTTAATCTTGGCTAATGTAACTATGATGTGCCTTGGTGTGTTCCTCCTTGGATCCAACTTCTTTGGGACTCTCTGAGCTTCCTGGACTGCCTGGAAGTCTATTTCCTTTGTCAGATTGGGGAAGTTCTCCTTTACTATTTGTTCAAATAAGTTTTCCTCTTGTTGCTCTCCCTCTTCCCCTTCTGGTACTCCTATAATTCGGATGTTGGAACGTTTAAAGATGTCCTGGAGGTTCCTCAGCCTCTCCTCATTTTTTTGAATTCTTGTTTCTTCATTCTTTTCTGTTTGGTTGTTTGTTTCTTCCTTCTGGTCCACTCCATTGATTTGAGTCCCAGTTTTCTCCCCATCACTACTGGTTCCCTGTGCATTTTTCATCATTTCACTTATGAACACCTTCATTTTTTCATCTAATTTGCAACCAAAATCACCAATTCTGTGAGCATCCTGATTAGCAGTGCTTTGAACTGTGCATCTGATAGGTCGGCTATCTCTTGCTTGCTTAAAAGTATTGGCTCTGGAACTCTGAGCTTTTCTTGTGTTTGAGTCATGTTTGGTCAGATGGTGCCTGTTGCATATGAGGGGCGGAGCCGTAGGTGTTCACCAGGGCGGGGCAGCCTAGTCGCCAAGTTGTGACGCTGTCGGTAGGGTTGAATGGTTGTCGACTTCCGTAGTTCAATGTTTTGTGTTCTGGTTGTGTTATTGTTTATAAATATTTGTTGTCCTTAATCTTGGTTGTGAGAGGAGGTACTGTGTTTCCACCTATGCCTCCATCTTGGCTGGAAGTCCGATTTGTGCATCTTTTCATGTGTCTGTTGGCCATTTGTATTTATTCTTTGGGATGATTCTTGCCTATTTTTGATCCAATTATTTGTTTTTGTGCCGAGTTGTATGTGTTCTATATATATTTTGGATACTAATCCCTTATCAGATATATCATTTGTACTTTTTTTTCTCATTCAGTAGTTTGCTGTTTTTGTTGATATTTTTCTTCACTCTTTAGAAGATTTTTAGTTCTATGTAGTCCCATTTGTTTATTTTTGCTCTTCTTGCCCTTTTCCAAGCAGACTTATGCAGAAAGATATTGCTGAGACCAATGTCAAAGAATTTACTGCCTATGTTTTGTTTCAGGGGTTTTATGGTTTCAAGTCTTGCAATTAAGTCTTTAATAGATTTTGTATTTGAATTTGTATATGGTGTAACAAAGTGGTTCAGATTGATTTTTTGCATGTAGTTTGCCTGTTTTCCTAACACCATTTATAAATGACACCACCTTTTCCTCTTTGTATATTCTTTCCTACTTTTTAAAATAAATTGATTGATGGTATAAATAAGGGTTTATTTCTGGTCTATTTGTTTCATTCATCTACCTGTTTAATTTTGTGCCAGTACCATACTGCTTTCATTACTATAGTTTTGTAGTATAGTTTGAAACCAGGGAGCATGATACCACCAAATTTGTTCTTGTGGTTTCATGGTGATGAGCTCCTTTAGCTTTTGCCTGTCTAAAAGTCTCTCCCTCAGTTGTGAATGATAGCCTTACCTGGTATTATATTCTTGGTTTTAGGTTTCTACCTTTCATCACTTTGAATATGTTGTGTCACTGTTTTTTGCACTGCACAGTTTTTGCTAAATAATCTGTTCATAATCTCACAGGGGTTCTCTTGTAAGTAATTACTTGTTTTTTTCTTCAAACTTTTAAAAATTTATCTGTCTTTAACTTTTAATGTGTTAATTATAATAAGTCTTGGGGTGAGTATCTTTAGGTTCTTGTTATCGGTGACTCTGTGCTTTCTGGACTTGAATGTTTCCTTTAACAGGCTAGGGAAGTTTTCAGCCATTGTTTTTAAGTTAGTTTTTCTGTAACTTTCTCTCTCTCTCTCTTGTTTATGGGACCCCTATAATGTGAATGTTAGCATGCTTTATATTTTTTCAGAAGTTCCTTAAAAATGCTTATTTTTATTATATCTTTTTGTTGTTTTGTTTGAGTATTTTCCACAACTTTGTACTCCAGATTGTTGGTCTGTTCTTCTGCATCATCATTGTTGTAGATTCCCTTTAGTGTAATTTTCATTTCAGTTATTTTATTCTTCAGTTCTTATTGGTTCTTTTTTATACCATCTATCTCTTTGTGGAAGCTCTCATTGTGTTCATTCATTCTTCTCTAGAGTTTGGTATGCATTTTTATAAACGTTACTTTGAACTTTTAATCTCTTAAACTGCTTATCTCTGTTTCATTTAATTCTTTTCTGGTATTTTTGTCTTGTTCTTTCATTTATAACATATTCTCATATGTGCTCATTTTGTCTAAATCTCTGTGTTTGTTTCTATATATATATAAGGTAGATCAGTTATGTCTCCAAGTCTCGAAAGAATGACCTTATATTGAAGATGTCCTGTGAGGCATAATGGTTCAGTATCTTGGTCACCACATCCTGGTGCTCCAGGGATGTCACTTGTATGGGTTCCATGTGCTCTCCTTTTGTAGTTGGGGTGCAATTGCTATGGGTGTGCTGGTGGGTGGAATTGGCCTTCATGCCAACTGGTTGCAAGGTATGTCTGTGATGCTGTGGACATGTTAGCAGGTGGGACTGGTACCTGATCCAACTGTCTCCAATGCCCAGCAACTACCAGTGTGGGTGTGCTCATGCATGGGACAGGTTCCTAGCAAGGCTGTGTATGATGCCTAGTTGTGACTCTTGTGGGCTTGCTTGTGAACAAGACTGGCTCTTGGCCTGACTGGTTAAGAGGCCTGGCCACCGGCCACAAATGTGGGTGCATTGATGTGTGGGGAAGTCCTCTGATGTGGATTACTGTGCTGTTTTGTTACTACTACTACTGGCACACTGGTGCGTGGAGGCTGACCTCCAGAGTGGGTACCACTTTGAAAGGTTACCAGTACTGATGAAGGCCACTTTCCTGGTGTGGTGGTATGGGAGCTGCTTTGGGTTTGCATTGGTGCCAGCTGAGGCTGCCTGCCAATTGTGGTAGGGTGAAAGCCACTTTGGAAGGGTGATAGATAGGGTGGGCAGGTTGGGCAGAGAAGGACCTCAGGGGAACTCCAAGACAGGGTGAATTGTGTTAACGAGGTCAATGGACAGTGTTAGAAATGGTTCATTCAAGCACTGGGTTGGGGAACATTCCAATATAGCCATGCCCTCGGGCACTTACCCTAAAATTAGTTAGTATATCTCCATGTATGACTTGCACTGGTACTTAGAGCATGAGAGTTTGTGTACAAGCACTTTATGTGCAGGGTCTCTGTTTCATTCATCTCCCTCAAATGTAACCTTTGATAGTCTTTAAAGATGATGTTGTGGGGCTCCTCTTCCTCATACAGGTTCCCCAAGGTGGGAGGCCCAAAGTAATACTCAAACCTTTGCTGCTCAAGGGGAGCTTCCATAGTTTTGATACTCCCTTTGTTTGTTTGTTTGTTTGTTTTTTAAATATTTTATTTATTTATCCTTAGAGGGGAAGGGAAGGAGAGAGGGAGAGAAATATTAATGTATGGTTGCCACTCGTTTGTCCCCTGCTGGGAACTGGTCTGCAACCCAGGCATGTGCCCTGACTGGGAATCCAACCGTGGTTGTTTGGTTCTCAGGCCCATGCTCAATCCATTGAACTACACTATCCATGGCAATACCTCCCTTGGGTGTGGGTCCCAACTAGACTGTATATATGCCCTTCCAGTTTTTTTTTTTATATTAACACTTTTATAAAACCTATTCTGCTAGCTCTCAGTTCATTCTCAATGATAACTGTTCTATATATTATTGTAGTTTTGGTGTATGCATGCAAAGAGGTGAACTAAGGATCCTGCTATTCTGTCAATTTATCTCCTCTTATACACACACTTTCTAAGTGTGTTAAATTTTCTTAATTCTTCTTTGCTAAACATGTAGATGTATCATAGTAAATTATTTAATTACTGGGCATCTTGTTTATCATACTTCTTTTTTTAACTTCTAACTAATTTTGCTAACTAATGACAAAATAAAACAACCTCACTGTAGAAATATTTACAATAATATCACAATGAGATTTTAGCCATTTTCTATAATGTTAGGCATTTCAGATTTATAATTTCTTTAATTATTTAAAAGCTTTGAGACTATAAGACATTCAACGTTGAAATATTTTATTCACAGTTGATTTCAGAAGCTGCAAACTCAAAACCCCAGGGCTACAGGAAAATGAAGGTATGTACATGTAAATGAGTGAAACAGGCTATATGTAACATTCTATAGAGATTAGTAGAGACTGGTACACCAAAGCACACATGCCTGTTTAATGGCAGAATCTCCTACTCAGCTCCAGTCCACATTTGTCATGTGGGGATGAGGATCTGATATTTCCAGATCATTTTATTTTCCACGAGAACCATCTAATCTGGATTTTTGTGTAAAACCTTTAATTTAAAAATGCTGACAAATAATACAAAAACAGTATAATAGTGTATAGGTAAAATAAATATATTTGTGACAAGATTTGGCCCATAAGGTCCTCATTTTGAAAGTTATCTCTAGACAAATGGGTTAGGTACTCCAAGTTGATCTTTGGCATCTCTTGCCTCTTCCTCACATTGGAATATGATACAGAAGTCAATGTCTTCTCTAGGATGTAAGAATAGATAAAAGAGCATGGTACTGAGATTTAGATGGCCTGAGTTTGAATACTATTTGTCTTTCTAACTCATTATTGACTCTTGGTGATTTAAGGATTTAGGATATACTTCCATAAAATGAGGCCATTGCATTAAATACTCACTTTATTCTTCAGCTCTAAAATTTTTGATTCTCAACTTCTTCAAAATCAAAATGTATCTGTACTCTTTTCTTTTTATCAGACTATTTATAAATAGAAGGTAATAGATTCCATTGGTAAACTCAGTCTGGATACTGCTTAAACCTCCCAAATAGCATAGTGGCTTAGTTTAATGAAAAAACATGATTCTTTTAGGATTGGTGGTTGTATGAGAAATTTCCAGCACCATGACAATTTAGTCAGGAAATGTTTTTTGTTCAGGTATTCTTATAAGTACTTATCAATATACATTACATTTTTTGCTCTATTTCATGAAATTTTGCAGGTTTACAAAGAAAAAAGTAATATACCACTAAAATAAGATTTTAACCAATTATTATATATAGCAATCTCCTTGAGATTTGGTCCTGTGACTTGCAATTTTAACAGTTGTTTGACCATACATAATAGGCACTCAATAAATGTTTATCAAGCTGATTTTCTATAAGTCATCTCCAAATTAAGCCATATTAATTATTGAAGCTTCTATTCATTTGTCATAGTTATCCACCTACTATGCAACAATTGTGACAAACTATATCTATCAAATATTTTTATTACAGTGGGAGAAAGCAATTATCTTTAATGCTAATCTATTGATTTATTTTTAAGCTTCTATTTTCCCCAGTCTAAAGAAATATAGTTGTTTTCATTCTATGAACAATATCCCATCTTATTGTATTTTGCATTCTAGAGTACATACTCTTTCCAGAAGCAGCTACAATTAGCTTTTTTCCAATTTGTCTTTTATCTTACTTCTAGGCAGTCTACTACATGTATACATAATCATATGTAGTCCCTCATTTCTTTTTATTAACACGAATGTAGTTTATTTCTTTTTTATTTTTTATTCTTATTCTTTCATTATTTTATTGTTGTTCAATTACAGTTATCTGTATTCCCCGCCAACCATCTTTTTTTTCACATTTTTTATTGTTGTTCAAGAAGAGTTGTATTGAGTCTTTATGTTCCTTGGTAAATATACTCAAGAACAGGAAACTGTGTGTAGGTAACACATTCGTGACCTTACTTGAAAACTAAAGTGCCACAAAAGTCATGGCTTAGATCTTCAAGAAAGCAGAGATGAACTTTTTCACCTGTTTCTAAAGGTTTTTTTTTTTTTTTTATCACTGGGATTGTGGCAGTTATTTAGCATCCTAAGTCCCAGGAGACAATTGAGAAATACAGACTGACTTGCAGCATCAACATTTTTTGCCCTAGGTCCTTTTTACCTCCAGCCCCTTCCGAAGATAGCAGTGAGACTATGAAGCAGTTAAAGCAACCCTTTTCTATGGGACTTGATTGAGCATGTGCATATGACACATTTCCTTTTTGTTCCTTTTGCGGGGAAACACAATCACAGCTAGCATTTATTTAGGCATTTCTAAAAAGCCATTGCAGTTTATCAAGTGAAAATTCAAATCATAAAACTCTCTTAAAAACACTCAAAGGGAAAGAGGTCAGTGTTCAGAGGGAAGAAGACAAGGACTCTGCTTCTATCCAAGTGATCCATTTATATAGCTCTTTCTTTTTGAGTATATATACTGGTAAAAAGAAAGTCATTATGGGTCTTAAGATGGTAGCAAGGTAGGTGGGAGTGGAGTGTACTTCCCCCTGCACGCAGGTGAAACACCTAACCCATCCACTGAGGAACAGAGCAAACAGACAACAGTAACCTAGTGTATAAGAAGAAAGGAGACCCAAAATTGTAAAGGACATTGAAAAAAAAAAGATGGTAAGGAGAGTGCTTCAGTACAATAAGGTCCCTGGGACCAGATTGGGGACTAGGGTGGCTGCAGCCTCAGACCCGGCGCCCACCAGGTCTGCAGCAGGGTTCTTGGGAGAGAGCCAGGTCAACAGCTCCCTCCCCTGCCAAACAAGGTTTGAGCAGCACCGAGAGGGACCTGGTTGCTTGAAGTCACAGAGAGGGGAATAAGGACTAAGTGGCAAACACACAGGGGCTGTGAGCACCCACGGAGTCTGTGGAAGCTGGCTGGGGAGAGATGAGAGTTAGGCCCTGATGGGCCCGGAGCAGGTAGTCCTGGGTCTGGTTGGAGAATTGGGCTGTGTGAGAGGCCAGGCCTCTGTATGGAGTTCCAGGCTTGAGCAGGAGGAATTTCTCCTCCTGCTCAAAAGAAAAAGTGAAAAAAAGAGGCACTTGGCAGATGTTTGGGGTATTCTCCTGCCCCAGCTACTTCAACCTTCTACCCACCCAGCCACACAATATTCCAGGGGTGGTGCAGAAGGCCCTGCACACCCTTCCATAGCCCTGGGAAGAGTGTTCACCTTAACCTGAAGGACTGGAGACCCCCGGGAGAGTGCGATGTGAGGAAGGCATGGCATCCACACCCAAATCTCTGGGGAGAGTGTACACTGTAGGAGGCCCCCAAGCCCACACCCATAGCCCCAGCAAAAGTAGCATGCCTGAACCCACGGGACCAGAGGCTACTGGGGAACTGGGCTGGAGGCTTACCAAGTACCAATAAGGAAGGGAGAAAAACAGGACCAATTCCCTCGCAGCCTGCTATATCCAGGAAGACCAACAAAACTGGCAGGGCCAGTTTGAAGCCAGCAAGAGGCTTTTTTTAAGTAACTTTATTTTTATTATTATTATTTTTTTATCTTTTAACTCCTTCCTCTCTTTCCTCCTTTCTTTTTTATTTCTTCTTTCTTTATTTCTCTTTTTATCAATTCTTCCTCCTTTTTTAAAAATTCCCGCAAGTGAAACAAAAAAACCCTGGAACTCTGAAAAGACCAGAGTTGTACCCAAAGAAGGGGCATCCCAACAGCAGAGACAGTGAAACAAATTTCACTTTGTTACTACAGACAACTTGCAAGTTATTGCATAGTAAGTAGGTAGAAGATGTAAACACCAGGATACCTGCTGGAAGAAGAAACCCACTGACAAAGGAACCACCAACAGATAACAAGAGAAGAAGGTGAAGGAGGGAATAGAAGCCACACTAACTCAACCCAGGACCTTTCTGGAAATACAACTAAATAGTGGAGAAATTACCCAGAACAAACAACTGAACAAGAGCAAGAGAGAAACCTCAAAACCTTATACACACAGAAGAACCAGCTTTGACATAGCCTGTCCACACCTGTACAACAGAATACAAGAGGTGGTGGACAGAGTGACTTTCAGTTAACCAGCTGGTAGGAAGGACACACCAAAGAAACACCCAACAACAATCAAAACCCAAAGACATATACAGAACCAACATAAATGACAGCCCAAGACCAGTGAGCTCAGGAGATAAAGGACATGGCACCACTGAATCTCACAGGTATTCTACTATAGAAGTTCACAGCATAAACCCAGGGAGTCAGAACAGATCAATTTAAGAAGGAGAGGCTAACAAAAAGAGTCTCACAAACAATGGGAAGAAAAAGAAACAATCCCCATATGAAAGGAAAGGAAGAAGTCTCAGAAAGAATGCTAAATGAAATGGAGGCAAGTAGACTATCAGATATTGACTTCAAAGCAATGGTTATAAGGAAGCTCAATGAGTTCACAGATAATTATCAAAAACTACAGGGAAATACAATGAACTCACTGCAAACTATATCAACATGAAAAAGGAAATAGAAACTATCACCAAGGGCCAGAGGAAATGAAGAATACAATATCTGAACTGAAGAACACAGTAGAAGGAATCAAAAGCAGGCTCAATGAAGCAGAGGATTTGATCAGCTAGCTGGAGGATAAGATTAAAAAAAAAAAAAACACCCAGAATCAGTGAGACAAGGAAAAGAGGCTTAGAAAGAATGAAGAGAGGTTAAGGGAACTGCAGGACAACATGAAACATAACAATATATTTACAATAGGAATACCAGAAGTAGGACAAGAAGAGCAAGGGATAAAAAACCTATTTGAAAAAGTAATGATGGAAAACTTCCCTAATTTGATGAGACAAAAAGTCACTCAAATCCAGGAAACACAGAGAAGTCCCAATCAAGAGGAACCAAAAGAGGCCCACTTCAAGACACATAATAATTAAAATGGCAAAATTCCAAGACAAAGAGAGAATCTTAAAGGCAGCAAGTGAAATACAGGAAGTAACATACAAGGGAGTGCCAATAAGACTAGCAGCTGACTTCTCAATGGAAACACTCTAAGCCAGAAGGGAATGGCAAGAAATATTCCAAGTAATGAAAACTAGAGGCATGCAACCAATACTACTTTATATAGCAAGGCTCTCAATGAAAATGAAAAGCCAAATAAGGAGCTTCCCAGACAAAAGAAGCCTCAAAGAATATTCCTCCTCCAAACCAGCTCTGCAGGACATGCTAAAGGGTTTGCTTTAAGAATAGGAATAAAAACAGTGGAAGAGAGAGGAACACAGGTATGAAAACAATGGCAATGTATAAGTACCTATCAATAATAACCTTAAACATAAATGGATTAAATGCCCCAATCAAAAGACATAGGATAGCAGAATAAATAAGAAAATATGACTGACACATATGCTGCTTACAGGAGACCCACCTCAGAACAAAACACCTACACAGACTGAAAGTGAAGGGCTAAAAACAAATATTCCAAGCAAATGGATAGGGAAAAAACTGGGGTAGCAATACTCATATCAGACAAAATAGACTTCAAAAAAAGAACCATAAAAAGAGACCCAGAAGGTTGCTTCATAATACTCAAGGGAAGAATCCACTGAGAAAACATAAACATTGTGAATATATATGCACCCAACATAGGAATACCCAAATACATAAAGAAAATCTTGGAGGACTTCAAGAAAGATATTGACAGCAACACAATTATAATAGGGGACTTTAACACCCCACTGTCAAATATGGACAGCTCTTCCAAACAGAATATCAACAAATATATTATGGCATTGAACAATGTCCTAGAGGAAGTGGACATAAGTGATACTTACAGAGCCCTTCATCCCAAAGAAGCAAAATACACATTGTTTTCAAATGCACATGGAACATTTTCAAAGATAGACCACATGATAGGACACAAAACAAGCCTCAACCAATTCAAAAAATTTGAAATTATATCAAGCATTTTCTCTGAACACAAGGGACTGAAACATGAAACCAACCCCAAGGAAAAAACCCAAAACACTCAAAATCAGGGAGAATGAATACCATGCTATTAAACAATGAATGGGTCAAGAATGAAATTAGGGAAGAAATCAAAAAGTTTCTGGAAACAAATGAAAATGAACTAATAAAAACCCAAAACTTATGGGGCCCAGCAAAGGCAGTCCTAAGAGGGAAGTTCATAACCATACAGGCCTACCTAAAAAGACAGAAACATTTCAAACAAACAACCTAACCCTACGCCTACAAGAACTCAAGGAACAACAACAAAGACAACCCAGAGCAAGTAGAAGGAAGGAAATAACCATGATTAGAGCAGAACTAAATGACATAGAGACTAAAAGCACAATACTAAAGATCAATGAATCCAGGAGCTGGTTCTTTGAAAAAATAAACAAAATTAACAAGTCTTTAAGCAGGCTTATCAAGAAAAAAAGAGAGAGGACCCAGATAAACACAATCAGAAATGAAAGAGGAGAAATTACAACTCACACCACAGAAATACAAAGGATTGTAAAAAATTACTATGAGGAGCTATATGCCAAGAAATTTGAAAACCTAGATGAAATGGACAAATTTGTAGGAAAACATAATCTTCCAAAACTCAATAAAGAAGAAACAGAAAACCTGAATAGACCAATAACACAAATTGAAACAGGAATTAAAAAGTTTCTGATGAACAGAAGCCCTGGACCAGATGGTTTCACAGGAGAATTTTACAAAGCATTTAAGGGAGAGCTAACCCCCATCCTCCACAGATTATTTCAAAAAATTCAAGAAGATGAAAGACTCACAAACTCTTTTATGAAGCCAATATCATCTTAATCCCAAAAACAGATTAAAACATAACAAAGAAAGCAAACTTCAGGCCTATAACCCTGATGAGCATAGATGCCAAAATCCTCAACAAAATACTGGCAAATTGCATCCAGCAATATGTTAAACAGATCATACACCATGCCTAAGTGGGATTCATCCCAGGGATGCAAGGATGGTACAATATTCACAAATCAATAAACATAATACCACACATAAACAAAGTGAAAGACAAAAATCATATGATCATAGCAGTAGATGTGGGAAAAGTGTTTCATAAGGTAGAGCACCCCTTTATGATAAAAACACTCAGCAAAGTGGGAATAGAAGGAGCATTCCTCAACATAATAAAGGCCATATATGAGAGATCTACAACCAACATTATACTCAATGGACAAAAACTTAGAGCTTTCTCACTAAGATCAGGAACAAAAAAAGGATGCCCACTTTCACCACTCCTATTCCACATGGTGCTGGAAGTCCTGGCCACAGCAATCAGACAAGAAAAAGAAATAAAAGGCATCCAAATTGGAAAGGAGGAAACAAAACTGTCACTGTTTGCACATGACATGATAGTGTACATAGAAAATTCTATGGACTCCACCCAAATAACCGCTCAGCATAATAAATGGATTTGACAAAACAGCAGGATACAAAGTCAATACTCACAAATCAAAGGCATTTGTGTACACCAACAATGAAACATCAGAAACAGAAATCAGGGGGAAAATCCCATTTGATAAAGCAACCAGAAAAATAAAGTACCTGGGAATAAACCTAACCAAGGAGGTAAAAGACCTGTACTCAGAAAACTATACAACACTGAAGAAAGAAATTAAAGGAGACACAAACAAATGGAAGCATGTACCATGACCATGGATTGGAAGAATTAACATCATCAAAATGTCTATACTACCCAAAGTGGTTTATAGATTCAATGCATTTCTTATTAAAGTATCCATGGTATATTTTACAGATATAGAACAAACATTTCAGAAATTTATATGGAACCATCAACAACCCCAAATACCTGCAGCAATTTTGAGAAAGAAGAACAAAGCAGGAGGGATCACAATACCTGATACAAAACTGTATTACAAGGCCACTGTAATCAAAACAGCCTGGTAATGGCATAAAAACAGGCACATAGAGCAATAGAACAGAACAGAGAGCCTGGAAATAAACCGAAGTCTCTATGGTCAATTAATATTTGACAAAGGAGGAAGAAGCATAAAATGGAGCAAAAATAGCCTCTTCAACAAATGGTGTTGGGAGATCTGGACAGCTACATGCAAAAATTGAAACTTGATCACCAACTTATACCATACACAAAAATAAATTCAACGTAGATAAAATACTTAAATATAAGTTGTAACACCATAAAAGTCCTAGAGGAAAACATTGGCAGGAAAATCTCAGACATCCCACGCAGCAACATCTTCAAGTATATGTCCCCTAAAGCAAAGGACATAAAGGAAAGAATAAACAAATGGGACCTCATCAAATTAAAAAGCTTCTGTGTGCCCAAAGAAACAGCACTAAAATGAAAAAAGAGCCATTCATATGGGAAAACATATTTGCCAATGACACCTCAGACAAGGACTTGATCTCCAAAATATATAAAGACTCCACTCCACTCCAGGAAAGCAAAAAACTCCATTAAAAATGAGCAAAAGCCTTGAACAGACACTTCTCTAAGGAGGATATTCAGAGGGCCCAGAGACACATGAAAAGGAGCTCAGCATCACTAGCCATTAGAGAGATGCAAATTAAAACCACCTCACACTGGTCAGAAAGGCCCACATAAACAATCAACAAAAAAAGAATGTTGGAGAGGATGCAGAGAAAAGGGAACACTAGTGCACTGTTTGTGGGAATGCAGACTGGTGCAGCCACTGTGGAAAACAGTATGGAATTTCCTCAGAAAACTAAAAATGGAACTGCCTTTTGACTCAGGAATCCCACTGCTGGGATTATACCCTAAGAGTCCTGAAACACCAATCCAGAAGAACCTATGCACCCCAATGTTCATAGCAGCACAATTTACAACAACCAAGTCCTGGAAGTGCCTGTCAGCAAATGAGTAGATCAAAAAACTATGGTACATTTACACAATGGAATTCTATGCAGCAGAGAGAAAGAAGGAGCTTATACCCTTGGTGACAGCATAGATGGAACTGTGGACAGCATTATGCTAAGTGAAATAAGGCAGGTGGTGAGGGACAAATACCATATGATCTCACCTTTGACTGGAATATAATCAACAAAAGAAAAAAGCAAACAAAATATAACCAGAGACATTGAAATTAAGAACAGTCTAATAATAGCCAGAGGGGAGGGAGAAAAGGACAGTGAGGAGAATGATTTTTAGGAACTACTATAAAGGACACATGGACAAAACCAAAGGGTAAGGTGGAAACAAGGGAGGGAGGAGGATTTGGACAGGGTGGGAGGAGACTTGGGGAGAAAATACAGACAACTGTAATTAAACAACCATAAAATAATATAAATAAAAAAATAAAGTCACTATGATAATAAGTTTTTCTGTTTTATATTAGAATAGTATGTATTTTGGTCTCATTTTTTAATCCATATGTTCCTTGCTTGTTTTTGTTATCAGACTGTCATCTATTGTACTCTTATTCAGTACAAAGCTTTATACTAAGTACATTAATCTTAATTATCAACCTGTTCAGTGAGTTATTATTCTTCCCATTTTACAGATGAGTAAACTGAGGTTTGGAAGAGGTGAGTAAGATGCTTATCTTGCACCTAGTAAGAGGAAAAGCTAGAATTTAAATGTCTTTATGTTTGACTCAAACCTGTATTTTGTACCACTGCATATCACTGCCTCACTGTGGTAAAGTTGAGCATAACTTGATTACAGCAAACATGAAATAGACTAGTGAAACCTTCAATTTAAAGATAACTTCCCTTGAATCTGTATGAATTATGACCCTGAATGCACCTGTTCTACAAATTATTATGAAACAGGACATCTATAAAAGCAACATTTTGTGGAGAAACATTGATATGCTGAGCTTAAAAATAAAAACCAAAATATATTTTGATGATTCAATTTTTGAAACCTTTTGGGGTTCTCTGTTGTGTCCTAATCAAGGCAGAATGAAAGGAAGGACCAAAGGTTCCCCAAGGGGTGGGGAAACTACTATTAAATAAAAAAGATAATATTAGTTTATCTACAGTAATTATTCATAGAAGCAGGACTATTCCTATGCCTGAGCAAAAGGAGAGGGGCTACATCTTGGTGTGTTTGCTTTGAAGGGACCAATTTTTTTTAAATGGAGCCCTTTCTACTATTTGCCAAAGTGCCACAGAGATACCACTATCTTCCAGGAGGTATGGAACTTGAAGCCATTCTCATTCTTTATCCTAGTTGCAAGATTATGTCATTCAGAATTACTCATCAAGAAATAACCCAAGGAGGAGATAGAAAACTTCCATTGTGTATGAACATTATACACTGGAAACAGTTGGAAAGAGAGAGCTAAACCAATTTAAGTTCTATCCCATTTGGACTGTGATCCAAGATAGTGTGGTGGTAGAGAATTTGCCTGGAATGTTGATTGATTGTGATAAATATGATGGGCAGCACCTAAAGGTTGGAACCATGGGGTCCTTGGAGAGCAGGTTTGGCTCTCATTGACAATGTTATACATTCAACCAGATGAAATACCTTTGTGAAGGGTTTGTTTTTATCCTTATCTAGATATATCAGAAAGAGGAAGAGGAAGTCCTTTAACTTTATTATTTCAGATATTTTTTGTTCAGGTGATGATAAACAACAAACTTCTTGTTTATGTGTTTCTGATGAGAGTCTGACAAGACCAATCTGTTTTTTTTTTTTGGAGGGGGCTGCTCTTTAGAGACATCAAAAGACAGCTCAGTGAGATGTAAACATAGCGGAGACAATCAAAGAGTAGGTCAGAAGGAGGGGCATGAAAAAGAGCTATGCTGAGAAACAGCTTCCCCACACTACATCCTCTGCTGTTGTTCCTCTATTGCAGAACTTGGTGGTCAGTAAATAGGATCAGGGTTGAGAAGGGAAATATTAAAGTCAATGTAAGGGAATGTTTTACTTTTAAAGTGAAAGAAGAGAAAAAAAGATAGGCTGCTTAAGCTCAAATCTATTTGTACACAAGTGTTATAGTAGTGTATGGGTCTCTTAAAATAAGACATTATCAATTATTGCAATACTCACCCATACTGAAAGTAAAATGCCAAATATCACTTTGCTCCAAACCTGTTCTTTGTGTTTTATTTTTTTATTGTTGTTCAAGTACAGATATCCCAATTTTTCCCCTTTGCTTCCTTCCTCCTGCCCTGCCTCCACTCTGTCAGTCCCCACCCTGGTGTTCATTACTATGGGTCCTTTATACATGTTCCTTGACTACAACATCCCTCTTCTTTTCCTCGTTTTCCCTCTTCCTCTCCTGTCTAGTCACTGGCAGTTTGTTTCTTATTTCCATGTCTGTGATTCTATTTTGCTCATTTGTTTATTTCGTTCATTAGATTCAACTCATGGGTGAGATTATACAGTATTTGTCTTTTACCTCCTGGATTATTTCACTTAGCATAATGCTCTCCAGTTCCATCCATGCTGTTGCGAAGTGTAGGGGTTCTTTCTTTCTTTCTGCTGTGTAGTATTCCATTGTGTAGATGTACCACAGTTTTTGATCCACTCATTTACTGATGGGCACTGAGGCTGTTTCCAGCACTTGGTTATAAATAATGCTGCTATGAACATTATGGTGTGTGTGTTATTTTGAATTGGTGTTTCAGGATTCTTAGAGTATGATCCCAGCAGTAGGATCTCTGGGGCAAAAGGCAGCTACATGTTTAGTTTATTTTAGGAAATGTTATACTGTTTTCCACGGTGGCTGCACCAGTCTGCATTCCCACCAACAGTGACCTAGGGTTCCCTATTTTCCACAACCTTGCCAGAACTTGTGGTTTATTGATTTGTTAATGATGGCCACTCTGACCCGTGTGAGGTGGTATATCATTATGGCTTTAAGGTGAATCTCTCTGATGGCTAGTAATATTGAGCATCCTTAAATATGTCTGTGGACCATCTGTATGTCCTCCTTGCAGAAGTGTCTGTTGAAGTCCTTTGCCCATTTTTCATTGGAATATTTGTCTTCCTGGTGTTGAGTTATATGAGTCCCTTATATATTTTGGAGATCAAGCCCCTGTTGGAGGTACCATTGGCAAATATGTTTTCCTATGTGGTTGGTTTCCTTTTCATTTTTCTGATGTTTTCTTTACCCATGCAGAAGCTTTTTAATTTCATGAGGTCACATTTGTTTATTCTTTCCTTTATATCTCTTGCCCAGGAGATATATAGGTGAAGATATTGCTGCCTGGATATCTGATATTTTACTGCCTATGTTTTCCTCTTTTCCTCTAGGACTTCTATGGTGTCATAACTTATATTTAAAATTTTTCCATCTTCAGTTTATTTTTGTGTATGGTGTAAATTGGTGGTTGAGTTATATTATTTTGCATGTAGCTGTCCAGATCTCCCAAAATCATTTGTTGAAGTGACTATTTTAACTCCATTGTATGCTGCTTCTTCCTGTGTCAAATATTAAGTGACCACGGAGACTTGGGTTTATTTTTGGACTCTATTCTGTTCCATTGGTTTATGTGTCTGTTCTTATGCCAGTACCAGGCTATTTTGATTACAGTTGCCTTGTAATATAATTTGATGTCAGGTACTGTGATCTCTCTTACTTTGTCCTTCTTTCTTAAAATTGTTGAGGCTATTCAGAGTCATTTATGATTCTATATACATTTTCAAAATATTTGTTCTATATGTATGAAATATGTCATTGGTGTTTTGATAAAAATTGTGTTGAATCTATAGTCTGCTTTAGGTAGTATGGGCATTTTAATGATGTTAACTCTTCCAATCCATGAACATGTTATATGCTTCCACTTATTTGTGTCTTCTTTAATTTCTTTATTCAGTGCTGTATAGTTTTCTGAGTGCAGGTCTTTTACCTCCTTCATAAGGTTTATTCCTAGGTACTTTATTTTTCTGGTTGCTATAGCAAATGGGATTTTTTCTGGTTTCTGTTTCTGATGTTTCATTGTTAGTGTATAAAAATGCCTTTGATTTCTGAATATTGACTTTGTATTCCACTGTTATGCCATATTAATTTATTAGGTAGAGTAGTTTTTTGCAAATATCACCTTTAAGAGCTAAAAAGTTCAAGGCATTTCTCCCTATTTTCTTTTGTAGTAGCCATCATGTCAAAGCTTTTGAATTCTTTATTGCTTAAAAAGCACACAATTTCAAAGTGAAATTACTGTACTACAAAATGCACAATGTAAACATAGGTTAAACTGTGGGGAACCTGGGCTGGGCAGAATCTGGCCTTTCGGCTTATGCAATCAGCTCGGGGGGTTACGCTCCTCAGAAACAACAAGACACTGCGGTTGGTCTTCCTGTTGTTGCCACCTACGGCCTAGCCTCCCCGTTATTGCCAGTTACAGCTAGCCCAGCCCATGCCAAGAGCATGCGCAGAGCACTAGCACAGATTACCAATCAGAGTATAGGACACGCACCCCGGCATGCGCGCAGTAACCTATCAAGAAGCACTCCTTTGTGTACCCCTCACCAATCAAGTAGCAACACACTTCCCCTTCCCCCCTCTATATAAGTCTTTGCCCGAAAATAAAATTTTGCAGCTTGATCAGAACTTATTGTCTTGCTGCCATTCTCTGTGCCTCTTGTCCCCCTCACCCATTTGCTCCAGACAGGTGGTCGAGCCCCGGTTGACTGCTCTGCTGGCCTGAGCATTAAACCACTTTAATGTCTTTTAGCCTAGAATGATAAGAAATGGTTGTTCTTTGATATTTTCATATGACGTTCAGAAAACTGTGATCAATAGAACCTTTTCTCAATAGGGGGTATTCCAATGTATATATACAATTATACAGATATGAATGATTCAATAAATTTCAGGTTATGTCAGACCTTAATATAAAAGTGGAAACAATTTCCTAATAACAATTTCTGGTGTACAATGAGAGACTGGGCTATTTTTAAGTCAAAATACATAGATAACAAAGGTCACATTGGAGTGCCATTTTTAATAGCTTTCCATTTGTATTAAAAATACACAAGCAGAAATGAGGAAATTCACATAGAAGCAGGTAAGTACATGAATTATCTCTACATATATTTATCAGCTGCTGCTTTGTGCCCAGCAATGTACTTACTGGTCACTCAAAGACTGCATTAAAAGATAGCCTAAATGGAGAGAAATAGGTGAAGCTAAAAGAGGACAGGAGCATGATTATACCAGTGGTAACCCTGTGTAACTGCTAAGGAAAGAAGCAATATATTAGTGGAGAGGGCACTCACTGCTCTGGTGCCTGGGTGAGTGCCTGTGTATTCTCTGTCTGGTTCTGAACTGGTGAACTGGTAACTTTGAACAAAACCTTAGCAAAGGATTTAGTTTACTTTTATTATTTTCCTAATTTTATTTTAAGAGATGACTACAAACAAGAAAGATATCAACTATTTTAGAAACATAGTTTCAAGGAAATTGAGTTCCAAAGACCCTGATTTGTCATCCCGCACAATCTCACTTCTATACAGAAACGTTTTCTATGACATTCCTAATATATGAGCATTAGTCATTTGGTTGAACAATTGAGGAAAGGACTTGCTATCTAAAAGTCAAACGATTCATTTGTAAAAAATACTCTGATTGTTGGAAAACTGTCCTTATATTGAGTCCAAAGTTAAGACCCCTCACCTTATTTTTGTGCTATCACATTTTTCAAATATGTGTCAATGTAGAAACAGAAATGAAGGATGTTATGCTAATCACCTCACTTTACCAAAGTCATTTTAAATCATGATTCTCTTATGTAACATAACAACTATGCATTTTGGTTATATATTATTGGCAAATTTAATAGTTTCCCTTATGTTATCATTGAAGTTGCCTATAGAGATCTGACTGACATGGACAAGGACAGATTACAGGACATACCACCAGAGAGAGCATCCCCATTTGTTCTGTGTTCTTGAGAGAAGCCCATGAGACTAGATGTCTGCCTCTATAGTCTGCAAAAATATTTCATGCATTTTATCTTTTGTAACTCATTGGACCAGGAACAGGCTCTATAGGCAATGGTAATTATCTGCAGCAACATTCTCAACCCAGGCATTTGTGAGCCATATGCGGTTTGCTTAGCTCTCATATTGATAAGAAATGAATTAATTGTCCACATACTGGGCTTCTTATCATCAAGGAGACTAGTAGAGTCTAAACTGACTTTGTTCAAGAACTCTGCCTAAATGGGGCAATCCATATTCAATTGTGACTAACTCAATCTGAACATTTATCTTGAGGTATTTTCAGTGTGTGAAATGGAGTGAGACATAGGTGGAGTTAAGGGCAAAGAAAAAAATTGTAGGTGAAAAAGAAAATTGGTGTAGAAAAGAGATGTTTAATCGTGAATTTGGTAAAGTCACTAGTGTAGGAAGACAGAAATACTTTTCAGGATTGGCAAAATCATACAGTGTCACCAGAGATAGTACTGGTTCACAAGAGCTGTTTATATAATATAAATGATGATGATGTATTTTTCCCCAGCTATCCAAATGTGCTATGATATTTCTTGTGTTTCCTTTTTTTACTTTTGAATCAATATTTCAAGTAAACACTCATCAACTGAGATGTCCTGATAACTCTAAACTTTGTAACCTGAAAGGGACCAATTAATATACTGCATTTTATTGAATGACATATGAATAGTGAAAAATAGTATGACTGCATATTTTATTAGGAAGTTTATACTAATTTTTTAATTCTCAGAACAGTCCTGAAAGGCACAGATCATTCCTCTTCTCACAGATGAAGAAACTGAGGCTCAGTGGTTAAGTAACTTGCTTAATAAAGATTACACAAAATTAAGTGGGACCTGAACTCAGATCATTGACTACAAAGTCTACGTACTTGTGCTCTGTGTGTGTGTGTATGTACATACATATATTTTTCAGGTTGTAATTTAGACAATATTCATTGTTGGAAATGCAAAATACAGAAAATTTTATAGAACAGAATAAATCATCAATTATTGTAATATTCATATTGTCTTTTCCATACAAACTTTACAAGCCTATTGATTATATTATAACTTTATTTTATTAATAATGTTTTATAATGCAAAGTTTTTCATTTCAGTGCAATGAAATGTATCATTTTTTGTTGTATTTAATTCATTAATCTTCAGGATATCCTTCCTCATACAAATCTCATGCAAAGATGGAACTTTATTTTCTTTTATACATTTATATATATATATATTTAAGATTTTATTTTATTTTTCTTTAGAGCAGAAGGGAAGGAGAGAGGGAGAGAAATATCAATGTGTGGTTGCCTCTTGTGTGTCCCTTTCTGGGAACCGGCTTGCAACTCAGGCATGTGCCTTGACTGGGAATTGAACCGTGATCCTTTGGTTCTCAGGCCTGCGCTCAATCCACTGAGCTACACCAGCCAGGGCACATTTACAGTTTAAAAATATTTAAAATTTTAATCCATGAAGGGAAAAGGCAGAAAACTGTACTTGAAAAACAATAAAAAATAAAATTTTAATCCAAATATGATTTAATTTGTTGCATAATTTGGATCTAGCCTCTAAATTGACTTTTGCAAAATTAACTAATTTTTACAATGTTTTTATTGTTACATTTCAATAATATCTTCTTGAATTTTCACAATTCCTAGTGAGCAATGTCATCTTTCCTTTTGTAGCATTATTACCTTTCAATGGAAATTGTTTTTCATTGCACATCTTCTATGTGCTAGAACAAAGTGTTAGATACTTTAATGTTATTTAACTTAATCAGTACTGCAACCTTTAAGACAGGCCTTATTATCACCAATGTGTAGATAAAGAAGTTGAAGAGAAGAAGAGTTTATTAGCATCCCCAGAACCACACAACTAGTAAGCTCCATTTTCGATATTCAAATTTTCATTTTCCAATGCCTGAATACTTTATACTATTCTATGCTTTCATCCCATTAGTATCATGAGAAACTTTGTTAAACACTGGTGAAACAAAATTTCACTCTTCCAAATAGTTTTTTAGTAGATCAATGATATGATGGCATTAATAACCCCATTATTATCTTCTTATCTTTAGCAACAACAAAAAATGAAGTTAGCTTTCTGAAAAACAGTGATCCCAGGATGGTTTGTAGTGTATAGAACTTTACTAAATCATTACAGTGACAGAGTCTTCAGTATTTGGAGGATTATTAGGATTCAGTTAAAAGTTATTGGGTAACTTTTAATGGCCAAATAGTATTCCGCTGTGTAAATGTCCCATAGTTGTTTTATCCACTCATCTACTGATGTACATTTGGGCTACATCCACATCTTGGCAATTGTAAATAACGCTGCAATGAACTAGGAGTGCTTATGTTCTTTTAAATTAGTGTTTTAGTTTTCTTTGGATATATTATCAATGTTAGGATTGCTGGGTCAAAAAGAAGATCCGTTTTTAATGTTTTAAGGTATCTCCATACTGCTTTCCAGAGTGGTTGCATCAAAAAGTTTACCCTTTGCGACAGCATGGATGGACCTGGAGAACATTATGCTAAGTGAAATAAGCCAACCAGAGGGTAACAAATACCATGTAATTCACTCATATGCGGAATCTAATGGACAAACTGAATTAACAAGCAAAAAAGAGGCAAGACTCACAGATAGAAAGCAAGATGACAGCCATTGGGTGGGGGGAAGCTAGTGGATGGAGGGATCCAGAAAAAGGAAAAGGTACTCATAGACATGGACAACAGTGCGGTGATTCCTGGGGAGAGGGAGGTTTAAGGGGACTGAATGATAATGGAAAAATAAAATTAATTAAAAAAATAGAAAAAAAAAGCACAGTTAAAGGTTCAAGTAAAAAGTAGTTATTGAATAAGTCCTGATGGGTGTGGCTCATTTGTTTGGACCTCAGCCTGTGAAGTGAAAAGTTGCCAGTTTGATTCTCAGTCAGGGTACATTCCTGGGTTGTGGGTTTGGTCCCCAGTGTAGGTGCATACGAGAGAAAACCGAGCATTGTTTTTCTCTTACACTGATATTTCTCTCCTTCTCTTTCTCCCTCCCTTCCACTCTAAAAAATACATGAATACAAATCTTTAAAATAAGTTATTGAATAAGCAGATGAAATGTCCCAATGCTATTTCAAGCATAAGGGTATGGAGGAATGTGATTGTTTTGTTTCACTGGTTTTAGCTGGTAAAAAAAAAAAAGGAAGTTTCCTTATACTCACATATGGTATTCTGAAAATCAAAGCATCTTCAACAGTGCTCCCACAAGCTCATTCTTTGTCATGGATACAATGTTGGTTTGCAACCTTGAGAGTTCCCTGGGAAAAATCTGAAACTGATCCCCATTCATGGAGGGCAGGGAGAGACCAAAGAATGAGAAAGAGCACTCCAGATTGGTAGATGGAAGTTTTAATAACCAAGAGAACTTATATACTAGGTTTGTCTTGGGCAGCTGCAAGACAATTTAATTGCTGTACCTGCCTGCCAGAATCTGAAAGTTTATATAGAGGCCTTCACTGAGTTCAGTCACATATACACTCCAGGTGGTCTCAACAGTACCTTCCTCTCTCAAAGTAGTGTCCTCAAAGAAGCCTCTTCTAGTGTGAGCACAGTGGGCAGAACATACATTCCAATGCCAGGGGAGGGAGTATGGAGCCTCCAGTTGCCTGGGTCCAGCTCATGGTCCAGCTCTCAGGTTAACTGTGGTACCTTCCTCTTGATGAATTCATCTAAGACACAATCCCTTCCAAGTAAGAAGAAGAAAAGAAAAGGATATTGCTTCTGCTCCTTTTGTAAGTTCGTAGTAAATTTTAGCCAAATGGCTCATGTTAAGTTAAATACTTCTTATCAGTCTATATTGCTAAAAGAAAAGTCAATAAAAATTGGAGAGACAGTAAAAGCATTACATAACGATGTCTTCAAAGTAATTTTTTAAAAGTTTATGAATATAAAAATAAAGTATTTCCAAGAAATTCAATAAAAATCACATTTTGACTAAGCAAATACTTTCTTGACCAGAAGTCAATCCAATGTTATAGTCAAACTTTTATTAGAAGTAGAATCAATAGATATACACTTAAAATGTGCCCTAAAATACTCACTGAAATGAACATAAGGCAGATAAAGTTAATCAGCGCAGAAGTGTAACAAGCTGGTTGAATAATTATTTCACATACTTTCCACTTGTTGCCCCATATAGGGTTTTTTTACACTATAGATCAGAGTAGTCAAAATCCATAATCACTTGTTAAAATACTCAGTCCATTCTTCATGTTGTATTTTGGAAAACAAAATTATCTAAAATGTGATTAACCTTAAGAAAATCATGCTAAGTGAAATACCATATTTTTGGACTATAAGACATACTCTCCCCAAGTTTGGGAGGAAAAGGGGGGTGCGTCTTATAGTTCAAATGTAGCTTACCTGGCTCACTGTGGTGGGAGGAGTGGCAACCTATGTGATTTATGTTATTAAATATTTTACCATATTTTTTTGTTTCAAAATTGTTTTCCCTATTTTCCTCCTCTAAAACCTAGGTGTGTCTTACAGTCTGAAAAATTCAGTAAGTCAGCCAGAGAAGGACAAATACTGCATGATTCCACTTACACGAGGTACCTAAGATTGTTAAAGTTGGAGAAGCAGAGGATGGAATGGTGATTGCCAGCAGGTGTAGGAGGGGAAAATGGGGAATAGTTCAACTGGAATAAAGTTTCAATTATAGAAGATCAATTAGTTCCACAGATTTGCTCTGTAGCATATTTACTATAGTCAACAATACTGTATTATATACTTAAATTTTTGTTAAGAGGGGAAATCTCATGTGTTCTTACCACAAAAAAATGGATACAAGGAAACTTTTGGAGGTAATGAATATGTCTATTACCATCATTGTGCTGATGTTTTCATGGCTGTATGTATATGTTCAAACTCATTCAACTGTATACTTCATCTATAGTATTTTTGCATATAAATTTATCCTAATAAATTGTTTATAAATGTGTTTTTTTTTCTGTGACAGAACTCAAATTCTGTTTGAATAAACACTGTATATATACATGAAGAGATGACTTGTAATGCAAGGGACCATATACCATGTGCCAACAAGTATAATGGGTAATAAATGCTATTAAGAATTCAAAGAAGGAATAGTTAAAGTAGTCAACTATGTTCTGGGAGCACTTAGTAGAGAAGAAAGAGCAGGGTTTACATGGAAACTAACACTAAGGAATATTTGCTGCATTTTCAAATGCAGCTGGTTTGGTATTTATGTTTGTATAACTTTTAAATTTAATTTTATTGTATTTTTGCAATTATCATTTACTCCTCTTATGCCGTCTCCCACCAGCAATCACTACACTGTTATCCATGCCCATGAGTTTTTTTTTTCATGTTTTAAAAATTTAACATGTGCACAGTTATGCTATCACTTTTATTTTTTAAATTTTTATTGAGGTATAATTCAAAAGATTTTAAATATATTATTTTAAAGTGTACAATAAGTGCTTTTTAGTATGATCACACAGTTGTGCAACAATCACTAGTATTTATATTTAAAATATTTCATTATTCCCTAAAAGAAAAAAATGCTACTCAACAGCAGTGACTTCTCATTTTCCTTTTCCCTTGTTTGTGGAAACTAACCTGCTTTTTGTTTCTATGGATCCACCCATTCATATGTTGTCTTTTGTGACTGGTTTCTTTCATAACGTTTTCAGGTTTCATCTGTATGTAAAATGTATAGTACTTCATTCTTTTTATGGCTGAATGAAATTATATTGTATGGATATACCATCATTTATTATCCATTCATTAGTTGCATGACCTTTGAGCTGTTTTCACTTTATGGCACTTATGAATATTGATGCAATGAACATTTACGAACCAATCTTTGTGTGGATATATGTTTTCAATTCTCTTGTGTATATTCCTAAAAGTGTGATTCCTGACACCTAAGGTACCATTATGTCTAAATATTCAGGATTGTTTTCCAAAGTGGTGGTGCCTTTATATTTTCTCACCAATAATATATAAGAATCAAATTTTTCCACATCCTCATTAACAGTTGTTTTTGGCTATTATTTTCACTAACACTGTTATCAACTCTTTTTATTATAGCCCTGCCAATGGGTATGAAGTAATATCTCTTTTTGGTTTTATTTCTGTTTTCCTGATGGCTAGTCATATTAGGTACTTTTTCATGGGTATAATTACCGTTTGTGTAGCTTTGAAGAAATTCCTATTTAAATTATCCACACATTTATAAAAAATCATTATTTATTTGAAACATCACTTTCTTAATAGAATATTTTTACAACAATTTTAGATTCACACAAAATTGAAGGGAGAGTAGAGAGAATTATCATAGGCCTTCTGTGACCATGCAAGCGTAGTCTCACAGTCTATCTGAATTTTGTCCTTGAATGGAAAATTTATTAAAATCAATAAACTTAGATTGATACATCATTATTACTCAAAGTCCACAGTTTATACAAGAGTGAGCTATTGGTGTTCTTCACTAAGAATGAAGAAAACCACATATTTTATGGGTTTGGACAAATGTATAATGGCATATCCACCATTGTAGTATCATAGAAAACAGTATCAGTCCCTTAAACACTCTTTGTATTCTATCCATTCTTTTTCCCATCTAACCCCCAACGACCACTGAAATTTTACTGTCTTCATATTTTTGCCTTTTCCAGATTGTCATGCATTTGGAATCCTATAGTATGGAGCTGAAGGAAATCATAATGTTACCTCAAAATATACCTCTTTGTTAAAAAAAATTATTTTGTACTGAAGGCATTTAGGAAGCAGGAAACACAGAAAAAGTTCTCCTGTTCCTGCCTAAAGGCAGGATATAAATTGTCGTTTAGTGGAGACAACTTATAGCAGCTCAAAGATGATACCAGAAGAATTTGCTAGAAACCTTACTCCATTAGTTTCCTTCCATATATTTACCTCTAACAGTTTGTCACACTTGGAAGCCTAAAACTGCCTTCCTTTATCCTGCCACTTGTCAACAAATTTATTGTGTTTTACTGAAGATGCTATTTGAGCTACAATACTAAACTGCCATTTTGAGTTACTTTTGGTTTAGGTTCTCTCTCATGATGTGTATTGCATGCATTGAAACAGTTTTTCTCTTGTCAACATATCTTTTATTACAAGAATCTCAGCTAAGAATTCAGAAGGGTAGAGGGAAAATTATTTATTCTTTCCTACAAGGCCTTTTTCAAATTGGCTTTCTTCACCAAATAATATTCATTTAAGTTTCTTTCATGCTTTTTCATAGTTTAAAAGCTCATTTATTTTTAGTGCTGAAAATATACTATTGTCTGGATGTCCCAAAGTATATTAACCCATTTACTTCCTGAAGAATATATCATTTATTTCAAAGCACTAACAATTGTTTTTAACTGTTTTTCTCTTTAAAATGATTGCATTTTTCCCATTACCATTTATCCCCCTATACCCTCTTCCACCACCTGCTCCCCACACCCCACAATCACTGCACTGCTGTCTGTGTTCTGAGTTCTTTTTCATTTGTTTTCTTTTTTGTTTTTTTGTTCAATCCCTCCACTCCCCCAACCCTCCTCTGAGCTGCCTGCTCTCTATCTATGTCTTAATGAAGCTGTCTTGCGCAGGTTTTTGTGTGCATATAACTTTTCAATTCTTTTGGGTAAGCACCAAGAAGGACAATGGTTAGATGATGTGGTTAGAATAGGTTTAGTTTTATAAGAAACTGCTGAATGTTCTTCCAAAGTGGCTGTACTATTGATATTTTGCATTCTCACCAGCAGTAAATGAGAGTTCGTGTTGATCCACATCTTCACCAGAATTTGGTGTTGTCAGTGTTCTGGATTTTCTCCATTTTAGTAGGTATGTGGTGGTTTTAATTTGAATTTTCCTGATGACAGATAATGTGGAACATCTTTCTATATGCTCATTTCCTATCTGCGTATCTTCTTTGGTGAGGTGTCTGTTAAGGTCTTTGTCCTATTTTTAATTGTTTTTTTATTATGGAATTGTAAGGGTTCTTTGTATATTTTAGAGAAGTCTTTTATCAGATATGTCTTTTGAAAATATTTTTCCAAGTCTGTAGCTTGTCTTCTCAAACATTAATTTTCATATCGCAGAAATTTTTAAATTTAATGAAGTCCATCTTATTATTTCTTTCATAGATTGTGCCTCTGGCATTTTATCTAAAAAGTCATAGTGATACTCAAGGTCATCTAGGTTTTCTCCAATGTTATCTTGTAAGATTTTTAGGTTTGGCTTTAATATTTCAGTCTTTGATTTATTTTTAATTAATTTTGAAGTAATTAAGTGAAGTGAACTAATTGTGGTCTGTTTCTAGATTCATTTTTTTTTACATGTGGTTATTCAGTTTTGCCAGCAGCACTTGTTGAAAAGACTGTCTTCACTATTGTATTGCTTTTGCTCCTTTTTCAAAGATCAGTTGACAATATTTATGTGAGATTATTTCTGGATTTTCTCTTCAGTACCATTAATCCATTTGTCTAGGGGTTTACCGATATCACACTGTCGTGAATACTGTAGTTTCACAGTAAATTTTGAAATTGGGTACTGTAACTTCTCCAGTTTTGTTCTTTAATATTTTGTTGGCTACTCCAGGTATTTTGCCTCTCTGTATTAACTTTAGAAGCAGTTTATCACTATCCACAAACTAACTTCCTGTGATTTGGATTGGGATTAAATTGAATCTGTAGAGTAGTAGAGAAGAACTGATGTCTTGAAAATAATGAGTCTTCCTGACCATGAACATGGAATATCTCATCATTTAT
The DNA here is from genome assembly GCA_004027735.1 of Carollia perspicillata. Taxonomy (NCBI): domain Eukaryota; kingdom Metazoa; phylum Chordata; class Mammalia; order Chiroptera; family Phyllostomidae; genus Carollia; species Carollia perspicillata. Next base: position 20,130 of record PVKM010005400.1, on the reverse strand, counting down.
TTAGTTCTTCTTTGATTTTATTCATCAGAATTTTGCAGTTTTCTTCATATAGATTCTGTGCATATTTTGTTAGAATTATACCTCAGTTTCTCTTTTTTGTGGTGCTAATGTAAATGGCATCACACATTTAATTTCAAACTCCACTTGTTCATTGCTGATATGTAGATGAAGGATTAACTTTTGTATATTAACCTTGTATCATACAACTTTGCTATAATCCCTTCTTACTTCCAAGAGTTCTTTCTTCAATTCTTTTGGATTTTATACAAAGATGATCACACTGTTTATGAAAAATGACTGTTTTATTTCTTTCTACTAAATCTATATACCTTCTAATTTTCCCTGTTTTTGCATTTAGCTGAAACTTCCAGTATGATGTGGAAAAGAGTAATGAGAGGGTGCATTGTTGTTGGAAAATATGATGTTAGCTATAGGTGTTTTTCATAGATATTCATGGTGAAGTTGAGGAAATTCCCCTCTATTCCTAGTTTACTGATAGTTTTAATTTTATTATTACAAATGAGTGTTGGAGTTTGTCAAATTCTTTTTCTGCATCTATTGATCATTTGATTTATCTTTTTTAGCCTATGGAAGAGATGGATTATTTTCATTGACTTTCTTTTAAAATTTGTATTTCAATTACAGTTTATATTCAATATTATTTTGTTTTAATTTCAGGTGTACAACATAGTAGTTGGAAAGCATGGACTTTACAAAGTGTTCCCCCTGATATTTCCAGTACTCATCTTTTACCATACATAGTTATTATATTATCGACCATAATTCCTACAATGTACTTTACATCCCAATGACTATACTGTAATTACCAATCAATACTTCTCAAACCCTTTACCTTTTTCACTCAGTCCCACAACTCCCCTCCTCACTGGCAACCATCAGTCTGTTTTCTGTATCTGTGAGTCTGTTTCTATTGTGTTTGTTCATTTATATTGTTCTTTAGATTCCATGTAGGAGTGGAGGGCCCAAAAAAACTGGAATCATCTTCTGGAGGGTGGACCCCTTGTAATACAGACTTCCCCTAGTAGGTAGGTGTCCTAGGAGTCCATGTGTATCAGTGTACTAGCTGGTGTTGTTGTGAGAGGCTGCATTCAGCTTCACTGAATTTTTGTCCATCCATGCTGTCACAAATGGTAAGATTTCATTTCTTCTTATGTCTGTGTAATATCCCCTTGTATATATTTATTACATCTTCTTTATCTACTTATGTGTTGATGGACAATTGAGTTGCTTCCATAGCTTAGCTATTATAAATGATACTATAATGAATGTAGGAATACATAAATTCTTTTGAAATAGTATTTTTTGTTGGTTTCTTTGGATATATATCTAGAAGTACAATCACTGGGTTTTAAGGCAGTTCCATTTTTAATTTGTTGAAAATCATCCATACTGTTTTCCACAGTGCCTGCACCAATTTGCATTCCCACCGACAGTGCACTAGGGTTCCCTTTTCTCCACATCCTTGCCAAAATTTGTTTATTTTGTTGATGGTAACCATTCTGACAGGTATGAGATTATATCACATTGTACTGTTAAAGAATAATAATATATTTATTTCTATTTTAATAGTTCATTTTATTGTATTTTTCTATTACCATTTATCTCCCTTATACCCTCTTTTGCTTCCACCCACCCCTCTCTCCCCCACAATCACTACACTGTTTCTATGTCCATGAGTCCACTTTCCATTTTGCTAAATCCCTTCACCCCTGCCCTCCCCTACAGAGCTGTCAGCTCACTCTCTCTCTATGATTCTGTCTCTATTTTGCTTATTACTTGAGTTTGTTCATTAGATTCCACATATTAGTGAAGTCATATGGTACTTGTCTTTCTTAATTGGCTTATTTTACTTAACATAATACTCTCCAGGTCCATCCATGCAGTAACAAAAGGTAAAACTTTCTTTTTTCCTATGGCTAAGTAGCATTCCATTGTGTAAATGTACCATAGCTGTTTTATCCACTGAGTAAAAAATAAAAACCACATGATCATATTGTGGTTTTAATTTGAATTTCTCTGATAATTAGTGATGTTGACCATCTTTTTATATGTCAATTGGTATTCTGTATGTCCTTTTTGGAGAAGTACCTATTCAAGCCTTTTGCCCATTTTTAATTTAATTGTTTGTTTATTTCGTGTGGACTTGTATGAGTTGTTTCAAATTTTGGATATTAACCCATTACCATATGCATGATTGGAGAACATACACTCCCATTCAGTGGTTTGTATTTTTTATTTTGTTGATAGTTTCCTTTGCTGTGGAAAATAATTTTAGTTTGATGTAGACCCATTTGTTATTTTTTGTTTACCTTGGCCAAGGAGATATATCGTAAAATATTATTAAGATAAATGTTGCTAATTTTACTTTCTATGTTTTCTTCTAGGAGTTTAATGATTTCAAGTCTTAATTGATTTTCTAATGTTGGTATAACATTATCTACATGGATAAATTCTACTTGGTCATGGTGTATATTTGTTTTATGCATTCTTGTATTCAGGTTACTGATATTTCGTTGAGAATGTATGTGTTTGTGAGAGTTTTCTGTGCTTTTTCTCCCTGTAATATTGTTGCTTGGTTTTGATATTAGGGTAATGCTGGTCTTATACAATGATTTTCCAGAAAGTATTCCCTCTGCTTCTATCCTTTGAAAGATGTTAGTATAATTTCTTTTTAAAATACGGGTTCAAATATACTGATGAACCCATATAATTGTAGTTCTTTACTTTTTGAAAAATATTAATTACTGATTTAATTCATTAATAGACATAAGCTTATTTATATTATCCATTTCTTCTTATGTAAACTTTCAAATATTGTGTCTTTTAAGGAATTTTTCCACTTCATGTAGCTTATCACATTTGTGCACATATACTTGTTTAGCATTTTCTTCTTCAGAGTTGATTTTGAGAGATAGAGAGACCAATTTGTTGTTCTAGTTATTCATGCATTCATTGTTTGATTTTGATGTGTGCCCTGATCGGGGTCAAACCGAAAACCGTAGTGTATCAGGATGATGTTCTAACCAAATGAACTATCCAGTCAAGGCCTAGCATATTCTTTTATTATCCTTGTCTTGCTGTTATTTATTTCTGATTTTATGATTCAGTTTCTTCATTTATGAGATTGAAATAATAATGTAATCTCAGATGCTTAAAATATTTTTATACTGACACCAGATGGTAGAAATAGATTGTTCTTTGTAATTTTAGTTCAAGATTTTTGACACTCTGATATTTTTTTAATTTAATCAACTAAGGTCCAAAACCTGTTATATCTTCAGGATAAACTTTATCCAAGAATTCCATACTAGTGATATTAGTAATCCATAGGCTCCTTTTCAATATTTCATGATTGCCTTTTTAAATGACCTATGAAATATTTTTAGAAATACTGACTTTAATAAAGAGATTGTCGGTGGTTTAATAAAATTTTATTTGAATGTCAAAACAGAACTTATTATTTTTCATATTTTATTTAATGTTTAATCTTCATTATTATTTCATATAATTTATGCTAATCTTGAATATTTGGGAAAAAAGAAAAAGCACAGAAGAAAAAAAATAATGTTTCAAAAAGAGGGATTTGCCAAAAATTTTTGCACTGTGTAACAATATGGATATGAAACATTATCTTGCAATAACAATCAGGCTACAAACGTAAGTGGATCAAAGTAACAATGTTAATTTCTTGCTCACGCTAAATGTAAAACAATGATTGATATTGGGCCTTTGGCTAGAATATTCACTGAGGAATATGTACTGATAAAGTCTCCAGCATTTTTTAGGACATAAAATTCTCTGCATGAGACTTCAAAGTTTATGAAACAGGGAAAGTAAGCTTGGAAAATTATAGATAGGCTCCTAAGTATTTCTTCCTAGAAATAGCAAATGTCATTACTGTTCATTGTATTTGCCAAATCACATTATATGACCAAGTTTCATTTCAAGGGGACAGAGAAGTGTACTCTTCCTTTTGTGCAGAGAAGATTATTCATTTGAGTATTCATTTATGCAATTGCTGTCTTTGCTATAAGAGCTTATTTCTGCCAAATTTTCCTTAAGACATGGTAAACATTTTCCCATATGAGTAAATATTTTAACTTTACTTTTGTCTTATATCACATAGATGCTCCAGAAACTTTAAAATCCAAAACTGTGTGGTATTTAACATGTTTAAATTTTATGTATTTTATATAATGTCATCACAAAAAGCCTTATCTAGAAATATTTGTCCACATTGTTGTTTTCAAGATAAATTCTAAAATGTGAAGATGGCAGCATAGGTAAATATGGCTCACCTCCTCACACACACACACACACACACACATAACCACATCAAGATTACAACTAAAATATAGAACAACCATCATTCAGAATCATCAGATATCTAGTTGAATATGGAAGTCTGACAACTACAGAATTAAAGAAACCACATCCATCCAGACTCATAGGAGGGGTAGAGACATGGAACAGGCTTGCTTCATATCCTCATGTGGTGGCTAAAAATTCAGTGGGGGGGATATCTCAGGAGTGAGGAGTTCTACCCTCATAGCCAGTGCCAAGAAGATAAGTCCCTACAACTTCTGGCTGCAAAACCCAGTGTGGATAGAGGTGGTGGAAGAAACTTCTAGAGTCCCAAGCAATTCCCTTTAAAGAACCCACACATGGACTTACTCAGACTCACTCCCTCTGAACTCCAGCACCAAGGTAGCAGCTTGAAAAGCACCAGTGGCATGCAAGGAGGAACTGAAGTTTCTGGCATCAAGGTAAGACCTGGGAGCAGCTTTCTTCCAGACAGAAAGGTGAGCAGAAGCCAGTGTCCCTTTTCTGAATCCTCCCCCAACAGAGCCACAGAGCCAGCAGATGGGTGCCATACATGAGATTCTATCAACTTGGCTAATACTGTTTGCCCCTAATAAACATGGGGGTGCTTATATTCGTTCAAATTAGTGTTTTGGGTTTCTTCACATAAATTCCAGGAAGTGGGATCCATGGGTTAGAAGGCAAATCCATTTTTAATTTTTGGAAGTATCTCTATACTGCTTTCCACAGTACTTGCACCAATCTACATTCCCCCCAACAGTGCAAAGGGTTCCCTTTTCTCCATACCCTTGCCAGCACTTGTTTGTTGATTTATTGATGACAGCCAATCTGACAGGTGTGAGATGGTATCTCATTGTGGTTTTAATTCACAATTTTCCTGATGATTGAGCATCTTTTCATATATCTATTAGCCATCTGTATGTCATCTTAGGACAAGTGTTTATTCAAGCCCTCTCCCACTTTTTTAAAAGTTGTATTGTTTTTTGCTAATTTCTTTTTTAAATTTTAATTGTTGTTCAAATACAGTTTTCTGCCTTTTACCCCCATACCAGCTTACCTCCACAGCCCTCCCCACCTCCCTCCCATTTCTACACCCACCTTGTTTTTGTTCATGTGTCCTTTATACTTGTTCCTGTGACCCCTTCCCCCTTTCCCCTGAAATTCCCTCCCCTCTCCCCTCTGGTTACTCTAAGCCTGTTCTCTATTTCAGTGTCTTTGGTTATATTTTGGTTGCTTGTTTGTTTTGTTGCTTAGGTTCCTGTTAAAGGTGAAATCATGTGGTATTTGTCTTTCACCTCCTGGCTTATTTCACTCAGCATAATGCTTTCCAGTTTTTGGTTTTGAGTTTTGTAAGTTATTTATAAAATTTGAATACTAACACTTTGTTAGGTGTATCAACAAATATGTTCTCCCATTCCTTGCTTGTCTTTTTTTTTTGTTTATGGTTTCCTTTCCTGTGCAAAATATATACATGATTTCACTCATGTGGAGTCTAATGAACAAATTGAGCTAACAAAGAAAATAGAGACAAATAGATAGCAGGATGACAACTATGGGGGGAGTTTAGAAGGTAAAAGGACTCATGGACATGGACAACAGTGCAGTAATTGTGGGGGAAGAAGAGGTTATAAAGGGGTAAATGCAATGGAAACTACAACAAAGAAGTTTTAAAAGATAAAGATAAGGAAACTAAAAATAATACAAAGAGTGACACAAAGCAAAAAAGAAAAGTGTTTATTTATGAAGAATAAGACTGGAGCAAGGGAAAATACTTTTAGTTTCTATTTCTCATTAATGCATATTTTAACCTTATGTATGTATAACTTTTAAGATAATGGTAAGATTAAAATGAAAGGGAGATAACTCAACTGAAAATAAGTGAATACATAAAATTAATGAAGCTAATGTGAATTTCTACCAACTGCCTTAAGAAGACTTCTGAAAGTTTGCCTTAGCCCCTCTTCAATTCTTTTCAAAAGTTTTACTTATGATGAAGCAACTTAAATGCTCTTCACTACAGAAACAGTTCATTGTATTATGACACATCCATAAAACGGAAAATATGCAGCCATGAAAACTGATCTTATTAAAAATTTAAAACAACATTAAATAGGACTAGCATTTATTATGGGCTTTGGAACCATATAAGCTTGAGTGTCAATTCAGAGTCTGCCACTTACTAGCTATGTAGCTCAAGCAAGTTTATTTATCTTTGAAGTTCCATTTTTTTCCAAATGGCATATAGTGGGAATAGATCATAATATCTACCTCCTGATGTTATTGAGGTAATTAATTGTTATAAAACAATGCTCACACTGCCTGACACAAATGTTTGAAAGGTAGTAGTAGTAGCAACAGTAGTGTATAAAGTACAAGAAAACTTAGACTACAATTTGAAAATAGAAAGGGGACAAAGTAAACCTGTGAAAATGATAACCATGGTTACCTATGAATGGTGGGATCATGGGTGATTTTTTATTTTCTTTATATTTTAGATTACATATTATCTACAATAAGTCTGTGTTGTTGTTATGATAAAAATAAAAAAAGAAAAAATTAAATTCTAAGCCATGAGCCCTGGCTGGTGTGGCTCACTGGGTTTAAGCACCAGCCTGTGAACCAAAGAGTCAATAGTTCAATTCCCAGTTAGGGCACATACCTGGGCTGTAAACCGAGTTCCCAGTGGAGGCTGTGCAAGAGGCAACCACACACTGATGGTTCTCTCCCTCTCTTTCTCTTTCCTTTCCCCTCTGTCTAAAAATAAAATAATAAAATCTTTAAGATAAATTCTAAGCCAAGAAATCACCAAGATGCTATCACTAATATAAGGTAAAATATTATACAAGCTCCTAATTTCCCACACAGCTTATTATTAGGTATAATTTGGCCTTATATGAAAATTGAAATGCTCTGCTTATATCACCCATGATTATTGCCTGTGTTCTGCAATAACTTTCTGTCACTAGTTTTTCTGTGCAAAAGAGTAGATATGGAGGACTTGAACTTGTTCAGTTACTGCTCTTCAGTCTCCTCATATCTAAGTGTAAAAGCCCATAGCATAAGGTTCTATGAAATATAGGACACAAAATTTGCAGAATTATAAAAAAAAGTCCTTGTCTCCATTATTGAATTGTTTTTGAATTACCAAACTGCATAATGTGTGTAGGAAGGGGAGATATAGGAATAGCTGCTGTCTTTCCCTGCTTCCATGCTCCCCTTCATTGCTTTCATGGCACTGGAAGAGAAAAGGATGTCATTAAAGATTTTTGATAGCAGAAAATTATTTAGACTTTGAGCTGGAAAGAAAAGCATGAGAAGACACTGGGAATGAATTAACATAAAATAATAACCACTGTTAGGGAAATTGGATGGAAAAAGAACAATGTCTAGTCAGCACATACTGTGCTAGATCATCACTATATCAATCTATTGTCAGATAATAGAATGTGGCAGTTGGATGACATAGAAACCTATGTTTGGAAAACTTAAATGAAAGGCAGCAAGTGCAATGCCAAGGTTATTACTGATTGAAAGGTGACGATGGGTTATTTGCCATTAGAGTGCATCAGCTGTGTAAGGAATCAAGATGGGGTCAATTGTAATTGGGTTATATGTAAAACGACATGTAATATGCTTTTCCTCTACTTTTCTGTTTCTTTATATTTGTACATTTCTTGAGAATTCACATTTATAGTTAATTTCTAAAACTATATCTAGATATCTATATGCCAGCAGTATTAGATATAACTTCTTGTATATTTTATCTATCTGTTAGTACAGTTAATGTTATGGATTATTTTGGTTTATCCACCTATTACTTGATTGTATACATGGACTAAATCAGCTCATTTTAAGTTAGGACTGTTATGAGGAGTACAATTTTGTTTAACATATTAAAAAGCCTGTGCAACAAAATGACACAGAATTTTTTTAATTGTAAAGTAATTTGGTGATGCTTGAGATAGCTACAGGGCTGTTACATGTAAGATTACTTGGAAAGAAAATTCCAATAGAGAATTCATTTCAGTATACTCTCTGCAACAGTACATGTCATGTCAGGGTGTAAAGGAAGCAGTATTGGGCAAAGAGAGAAGGATACTAAAGCAGTTATAATAAAGGGCCCAGATGATGCCATGGGGAATTTTAAAAATGGTATGGCCTTTCAGAATTATCCCAAATTGAGAGGAGGGAAACCAGATTTTTATACCCTTTCATCAACTACCCATTGTATATGGGCTAGCCCCTGGAAAGGGGAGTGAACATAGGCATGGAAGCTTAATTTAGGAGAGGATAAGTTTTGGAAACACACACACTTGCTGGCTGTTGATCACCAATATTCAGAGCAGCTGGAAAAATAAATGTTTCAGTTCTAGAAGAAGGGAAGAGTTTATGGGCAGCAAACCATAGTATCCTCTATAAAATTTATGCACACATATGTATTTTGCATGTGTTTTGGGTAGTTTTTAGTGGGTAATTTTACTTTTTCAGAAAAGTACCAGAATAGTCTTCTTGATGTAGATGTGGTTCTCATGTAGGTCAGGGAATATAAAAATAGGCATGTCTAGAAAAGGTTTCATATTTTTAACCAAACTATGTTTGTGTATATAATAATTAATTTCTAGCAAAGAAAAAGCAACTATTATTATAGCATCTCTGAGCAATTAGGAAAAACACCTAAGCAGAATCAACAAAAGTAGACTTTTAAAAAGTATACTATTGGTAATTGGTTAATTTAATAATATACAACTTGTAAAATATTAAAATTGGTAGTATTGCCTTAGTGAATAATCAACAAAATATGTTGAATTTATTGTAAACTTCCATATGAACGTCTAGCTACTTAAATGATGTGCTCAAGTTAACCACCTACTAGCACCTATTTTTATATTATATAAAATATAGCACTCATTTGACTTCTGCCTATAGTAAATATGAGTACCTAACCGTGTTCTTCATTTATTTATAGTTATTAATTAATTTAACTACCCCTTTATTTTATAGCTTTTGCTTTCTTTATTAGCATGTCAAGTGTTCAATTCATCCAACAACATTTATGAAGACCCTGTTTTGGGACTGGCAGTATGTTAGCTGCTGGGCCTAAAAATATAAAATAGATATAGTCCCTGTTTTTAAGGACCCTAGTGTATCTGATTTTTATGATAAGCACCTACCTGCATATTACATTCTGAATCAGATGTTATAGTATGCATAATTTTTAAAAAATGGCCCTCCAAGAGTCCATGTCCATGTGATATTACTGTTATTACTAGGCTATTATTTCTATCTATATCTGTAGTTATACTTGTGTTACAGTTAAGCAGAAGAAATTATTAGGAATATCTGTCTAAAATATTCAGTGGGACTTGTTTAATATCACAGCTGCCTAACTAAGATGGAGATAATAGTTGGGGCAAACAACAAGGTAACCAAAAATATTAAAAAGAAAAGCTGGGAAATGTGGGGAATGAGATGTCTATAGAGGCCTTTGAGAAGCTCCAAAATATTTCTGCAAAACTGGAAGAAAATGTATATGCATAAAGCTATGCATATACATTTTCATGTGGGCATACATGCTCAGATCTGTGGGCATACCAAGGCTAGACCTGAGACTGCCCTAAATTCTTGTTTTTGGCTGATTAACCTTGAGGCTCTGTGCAAGCAGGAAGTGATGGCTATGGCACAGATTTTTAACTAGCACTGAAAATTAACCAAAGGTTGTTTGGAGAAAATATATTTATATGTTCAAAAAATAAAGTAAGAACTCTCAGCCTTGGGAGTGGTGAAGGTGTTTTCCACCATGCACACAGAGCTTATCAAAAAAAGAATGGGATATGTATTGGTTTCAGAAACTTAATGAAATATCTGTGCAATCATATTTGTCTTTATTTTTATTGTTGACATTACTACATTTCCCCACTTTTGCCCACCTCCACCCAGCCCCTACCCTCCTTTCCTCTGGCCATCACCACACTGTTGTTTGTGTCTGTGAGTAATTAATATATGTTTTTGGCTAAGCTATCTGATTAATGGTTTCAGTGACCACATAAGATGAAGAACAGAGAAATAAAAAAATAAAGAATAAAGAAAACTCATGTAGAATAAGTTCAGGAAGTCCATTAAGTAGATGAATAATAAAATCAACAAGCAGCAACAACAAAACCAGAAGAAGCAAAAAGTCTGATTTGCATTGTTGCTATATTATATAAAATGTACAACCATAAATAAATATTATAAGACATGTAAAGAAACAAGAATGTATAACATACATAGGAAACAAAGCAGTTGATAAAAACTGTCCTTAATAAGGTACAGATATTGGAATTGCTAGATATAAACTATAAATAAGGTATTTTAAGTATGTGCTAGGAACAAAAGAAAGTTGTCTAAAGAACTAAAAGGAAGTATGAGAATAATGTCTCACCTAAGATAAAATATAAAGAATAAAAATTATAAGAAAAGAGACAGGAATTTTACAGTAACATATCAAAAATTATTTAAAAAGAACATCAATCAGGAATTTGATGTCTAAAAATCTTTTATTTCAGAAATGAAAAGAAGTTAAGATATTTCCAGAAAAACTGAGAAAATTTGTTGGTAGGAGAATTACCCTCTAAGTAATACCAAAAGGAGTATTTCAGGCTGAAAAAAAGGACACTAGAGAGTGACGGAAAATCATATAAAGAAACAAAAAGTACTGCTATCGGTAACTACATAGGTAAATATAAATTACAATATAAATATATTTTTGTAATACTTTTTCTGCTATTTGATATAAATGAAATATACATATAACAAAAGTATAAATATGTGCTAATGAGAACATAACTTTTAAAAATATAAAATAGACTCATTTTAGCTTTAAGGACACAAAAAGAGTTAAAGAGGAGATGGGAAAAGATTAATAATACAAGTAGAAACCAAAATAGAACATGGTGAGACTAAACAGATTTTAAGCCAAAAATACTAACAAGAGATAAAAATGGTCATTATGTAATGATAAGGGGGCAATTCATCAAGAAGATATAAAAATAATAAACATATATGCACCCAACATTGGAACACCTAGATATGTTAAGTATTAACAGATCTGAAGGTAGAAATAGACAAAAGTGAAATAACAGAAAAGGGACTTCAATAACCCACATTCACAATACATAGACCATCTAGACAGAAATCAATAATGTGTTGTTCAACTTAAACTGCACTTTAGGCTAAATAGACATTGTATTAAAACTATTTAAGGGTTAGATTCTTTTTTTTAACTTTGTTTTTTTTTTTTAATTTTTTATTTTAGTTGTTCAAGTACAGTTTTCTGTCTTTTACTCCCATCTCAGTCCACCCCCCCCCAAGAGTTAGATTCTTAGTTGTCATTTTCTTTAAAATTTCTCAGGAAATTTTATTAGTTTACATGAGAATAAGTCCAGATTTAGGAAATGTTTGTCTGGTGTACTCTTGTTTTCTTCCTCCTAAATTCTATATATGTGAAAAATTATGTCTCTAACAAGAAAAGGGAATCAGAAAATTACTGAATGTACAGTATCACTTCATCCATGAAAAAGTGAGATTAATAAACATATTTCACTTGACTTGTGGTTGTTTGAAGTGTCTTTGGCATAGCCATATAAACTAAAAAAGAAATCTTTACTCATTTCACTTAGTTAATACTTTTCTGTGATTATATAGAATCATTTTGTTAAAAGTACCTATGAATGAAGCAAGGAATTTATGAAATATTGACATATCTGCTATATGAACAGGTTGTCTGAATTATTCAATAAAAAAGGATTTTGACAAATTTTATATACTTTTTGGAATGCTTCTTATACTCAAGATATTATGTGCTTCTATTCATTCAAAAGTGATTTTTTAAACAGTACATTTGTATATAAACAACACAGATGGCTCATTATGTTTCTATTTTGTGCACTTTGGGAACTTCCAAGTTTTTTAATATGCTCTGATCTGACTTGCTGTACAGAAGAATCTGCTCTAAATCTCTGATACAAGCTTTTTACAAGGCAATGAATGCCCACAATATTTTAATTATTCACTATATACAGTGTCAACACTATTCAGTGAGTGTTGAGAGACACCAGTCTAAGATACATTACCACAATATTCCCTAGGTTAATATGTACACAAAACTATGGTTTAGTTTGATACTTCATTGAATAGTAATACAGCCTGAACATTGACTTTAGGTATACTGAACAACATTACTGCTTTTTATTGTGCGATCTATTGAATAAAAGTGTGTATTAAGTCAGGAGACTGGTGAAAGTTTTTTGTGTCATTGTGGAAGATATTTAGTACTAGTAATGTAGCTTTATATTTTTGAAGAGAAAGAGTAAAAGTTTATATTTTTCACATGTGCGATGTGTAACTCATAAAACTTTTACTCCCAAAGCACCCTCCACTGCTTTTTCTGGCAGCACATATACCAAGATTGGAATTATATGGAGATTAGCATGACCCCTGTACAAGGATGACACCCAAAGAACCTCAAGGCACTCAATAAATATTAATTGCTTGATTGATAACACAAACCTTTCTTGAGTTGTCTATTTACACCTCATTGATATTTTCAGGGAGCTATCAGTTCTGTCGGTCTACACTTTCATTAGTATAGTAAGGCTAAATATGAAAAAGGCAGAATAAATTTTGATGTTCCAGAATTAGTAGGATAATTTAGTAGAGAAGCATTTCTTGAATTCCTGGTGTCAAAAAGTTTGACCTATTTCCATAGTGCATCATTTGTTCCCAGTACCTTGAACACAAATTAAGGAAAGCACAATGCAACTTTCCAGTTCTTCTACTCTGCCTAGTTAATTGGGAGGAAGAAAAAGGAATTAATAATATTTCTCACTACTCAGAAGATAGAGAAGGTCAGGGTCAGAACTGTAGAGGTTTAATGTCCATGACTTAATATAACATAGTTGCTTACATGTATTCATCATAATTGGTTGGTTGAATGTGTGATTACTCTTACAAACATGGTGAGAATTTTTTCAATGGTTTAGTAATGTGATTATATATTCTTATTATGTCATTGTATGTTTTATTTTTTGAAATAGAATTATATTTGCATATTTTATTACAAAACATAAAGGGAGTTAACTGAATGCAATACTACAGTATTTAGGTATATACACAAGAGATTAGAACAGTGAATGCAATATGTATCAACTCTTCAGCTTCTTCAATTACTAAAATCTAGTTATTCATAAATCACATTAGAGGTACAGATTACTTTGGATCTTCTGTAGAGTTAATGTGCATAAAATATATCAAACTCTGAGAGGAAAATCTCTGTCATGTACTATCCAGTTCACCTGTCTAATGAAATCACTTGAGAACCGTGAGCATAAGATTTAAACTATAAGTGGATAAATACTGTCCCTGGTTTATCAGTTGTGCAAGAGCATGACTGTATCCAGCAATTCATTTACTGTTAATGAAGCTTTAAATAATCCACTGGCTAGGCTGTTCCTTTAACTAGCAAAATCTGACCTTTAAATGGATACTATCTTTATAAATTGTTGTCTCTTGTGTTTTCATAGCACTGTTCTTTTTTTTTTTTTTGCAAATAAAGTACTTTTTCAGTTTTAAAAAGTACATATACATTTCCTGGAAAATAATCATGAAAGTGTAAAGTAGAAAAAGAAAATTGATTTCAGTTTAAATCAACCAAAAGAGATATGTATCACATTCATTAAAGATCTTGTTTGCTGGATTTATTGTCTTTTCTTCCAAGCTCATTAAGAAAGGGTCCAGCAAAGGGCTAAGGTCTCAATTAATTTTAATGGGCATGACCAAGATTTAATAAAGTATGTGTTTTAATTGCCTGAGATTAAGCTAAATCGTAACCTTAGTTTGTTATTGATATAAATTAGATTTTTATTAAGTATGAAATGGATAAAGAAATATCTCTTATTTTCTAAGAGAAATGAATAAAACTGATAACTTAGGCAAAAGAGCATTGATTTGTCTAGATAAAATATTTATTAACATAAACTTTAAAAGTTAATGAAAAAATTGGCCACTAATAATCATTATAGTATAAGGTTTCAAATTCAAATGCTGGTCCAGATATAACAGGTGGTGGATACCAAAGGCCATCTGCCATCACATTGTTCGTAGCTATATAGGTAAACTATCTAAGGCTCTCCATATCTGTGTTGTGGATGGCAAATTGTATAATGTAAAAGCTGTCCAAAATGGCATTCTTGTAGCCTTCAATCATTAAACCAACCAGTCACATATTTTAGAGGGACAAAGGTGTTTCATTTTCAAAATGGTAGTAGGTAAATATTTTATTATGAGAGATTTTCCCTTAGTTCAAGTAGTGTTGGCCAGTTGCCAATAAGATGAATGCTCTATTGAATAGAGTCATCCTCAGTGCTATTAGCTAAGTAAACCTGCCTAAGCATTTTAGGTGTTTGGAAATCTCGACCCCCATGAACGGTAGAAAAATAAAGCAGCCTACTTAGAGGATTCCTACTTCATTATCAGTAGGTTAGCATATTAACTTCATGTAATTACAGTGAAAGGAAGAACACACCTCTTCCAAAACCCAGTAAAGAAAGTCTCATTTTATTTAATAATTCATGAGTGTTCACTACTAAAAATCAGTCATTTATAGTGTTTTTCAAGAAACCAATGTACTTAGCTCAGTTTAGAACACAGCAATAATGAAAACAATGTTGTGTGTATATGCACTTGCGTGAATGTGTGCTTGGGGTGTGATGGGTAATTTTATGTGTTGAGTTGTCTAAGGTTTGGTGCACAATTGTTTTCTCGGTCAAGCATTTGTCTAAATATGAATGTGGAATTATGTGTATGGGTGATAAAAATTTACTATCAGTTGACTTTAAAGCAGATTACCCTCTTTAATGTGGGTGGACTCCATTTATTCAGTTCAAGGCCTTTACAAGTAGAGACTGAGGTTTCCTAAAGAAGAAATTTTGTCTCAAGACTGCAGCATAGAAATCATACTTGAGTTTTTAGTCTGCTAGCCTGTCCTATGGATTTCAGACTCAAAACTAAAACATTAGTTCTTACCTAAATTTCTATCTTGCTAAGCTTCTCTACACATTTCAGAGTTGCTATTCTCCACAATCATGTGATCATGTGAGCCAATTCCTTAAAAGGAATCAATTTCTCTTTGTAGATATATAGATAAACATATGAAGGGGGGCACAAAACCCATAAATTTGTAAAAAATTGTGCATTTATTCTTACATGCTTAAACTTTAGTCATCTTCAAAGTATTCTGCATTTGATATAACACATCTATCAAAACCCTTTTCCTCTGCTTAAGACAGATTTTTAATTCATTGATTTTGATGCCTTTTAATGCTTCTGCCATTTTTGTTTCACTTATTCCACATTGGCAAATATTTCCCTTTGAGGAATTTTTTCATCTATAGAAACAAAATAAAGTCACTTGGGGTGAATAGGGAGGATGGGGTATGGGCGCCATGGCATTTTTTGGACAAAAACTGCTAAAAACTAGCGACAGTGTGGGCAGGTGTGCTCGTAAACCACCCATCATGAAATGGGCAAATACACTGAAAGAGTCTTCAAAAAAAAATTCACTGAAGCCGGGTGCAGCCTCTCACAACATCACCAGATGGTACATTAATATAGATGGATTCCTAGAACACTCACCTAGTAGGGGAAACCTGTATTACAAGGGGCCTGCCCTCCAGAAGATAATTCCAGTTTTTGAGGGTCCTCCTCATACATGTATAAATCCTATTGGTTCTGTTTCTTGGGATAATCCTTACTGACTAAATTTGTCCTAGACATATCTCTCGCAAAGAAGACATTTTATGCAATGGGAAGAGCATATGAGGATGGACCACATGATACAAATCTACAGCCACTGAAAAATCTCAGTGATTTTGTTCTCCCTACTGAGTACCTGCGATGGGAAAAAAGAGTACAACAAAAAGACAAAAGGCTTTAAAAATAACCTCAAACTTCAAAGTACATGAGATTTTTCTCATCATCATTCATTGTCTCAAAAAAGCATAAAGTTCAACTTTGTGACTGACAAGAAGTCTACTAAATAAGACTGTTAAGTTTTGTAAATAAATATCAAGCATGTGTGTACCCGACACACACTATTAAGGGAACTTCTGCTTTGGGTTTTTTCAACTAATTATTATGACTTCCATGATGCCTGAGACTTATTTTGAATTGACATCATATCCAACTTGCTTCAGCAAACAAACAATTAGAAAGATTAATTAGGTCTTGGGCACTTTATATTCTGGGTCTGTGACTTTTTCAGCTCATGGCATAGTTTGTGCAGTGAACTTGAATCATTTTGCACTAACTGTGACAATGCTGAATGCATGTGTCTATATATTGGTGTGTGTTCTTTTGGGGTTCTCAGACTTAGTTTAGTGATGGCTACAGAATCAACACTGCTAATTGGAAATGATGTATAAAATTAAAAGTTCTCTGGCCAGTGAATTCAGAGAAAGCAGAGTAGAGAGGAAATATGCAGGGCTGCTCTGCAGTTTAGTTCATGAGTATCTGGATATGCTGCTAAATCATGGAAGGGAAGAATGAAACCCACCAAATTTGGGAATATTAAACTTTTATTTATTGCATTCTAGACTTTCTTGTTTTTTTTTTGCCATTTTGTCTGAAACTTACTTTAAAATACATGATAGGTGTTTTAATTGTGGAAATTAAAAACAATAATAAATAGTGGTGTTTAAATCCCTAGAGACAAGTTGGGAATTAGAGCACTTGGGATCCTTGCCAGGGGCAAGTCATTTAATCTCAGAGAGGTTTTCCTCACTATATTCTCCCTAAATAACTTGCATATGATATGTCTACTGCTTCCTATACCTGTAATTGTTCTCTTATTTCCCATTAATTTGTGATTTTGTGTATAATTAATTCTAATGCAGAATGTGTTAACTTGTTACCTTTCGATACAGTAAATTGAGTGAAATAAGCAATCAGTTTTCAGAAAAGGGAAGAGAGACAACTAGTTATTTCACTGAATCACTAGTCTCCTTAGTCTAAAGTCAGGTCAGTATATTTTGAGAGAGATAACTTTGTGATACCTTAGAAGATGATAGTGCCTAAGAGTTCCAAACTGGAGTCAGATTGCCAGTGCTTGAATTGTGGTTCTAATCTTTGCTAATATCCTTGGTAAAATCATTCATCCTCTCTGTGCTTCCCCACTCCCATCCATAAAATCATCATATTCTAGTACTTATACCCTTATTGTAAAAATTACTGTTTTGATGATTAAATAAGATGATAAATGTAGCACTTTTTAGACAATGCCTGATATATATAAAGAGAGCTGAGTCATACATGGATTTCCCTTTTGTCTCTTTTCCTTCCAGGTTTTTTTTTTCAGGGGGTATAATTAAAGAATAAAATCATTTTATATTTAATGTGTACATATGATGGTATAATATAGATATACACTGTCAAATGATTACTACAATGAAGTTAGTCAATACATTCACCACCTCACATATTTAGTTATTCTTTTTTTGATAATGCTTCAGATCCACTCTCAACAAATTCACATATACAGTACAGTGTCAGCTATAATCTCCACATTGTATTTTTGATCCTCTGAACTTATTTATAAGTGAAAGTTTGCACTCTTTGACTAACATATCCTAATTTCTCTACATCCTAGCCTTTGGCAACCACCATTCTGTTCTCTTTTAACGAGTTTAACTTTCTTATTATTTTTCTTATTATCCTCTCATAATATAATCTCAGGAGATATCAACCATAACAAAGAGTATAGGTGCAGGAAAAGGGAGTGCTCCACAGAATTCTGGTTCTACGTTTAACCTCTATATGGTTACAATAGGTGTATTAGTCAAAGGTTAATAATATTTGATATTTTACTTTTTTCTGAATTGTAAAGAATGCAATTATGATTTTAACTTTGTAAGTGGTGGTTATACTTACTCTTTTTGTGATATTTTGAATATTATAATAATTCTTCAAAGGCATATGACTGAATCTGAGATTGGATATGTCTCAAAACTATAAAAATTTAAAATGTTATTGTAGCATGTATAAACATATTGTTTCATCAATTCCATGGACATAAAAATTAAAGAATATCCTTTGGAAAATTTGATAGTCTGATATTTCATATAACAAGTATTAAACACATAAAATGTAATATCTGAAGATTACCCACAAGATAAAAGCACATATTTATTATTGAATTTTAGTGACTTTATAGATTTTAAAGACAATGACAGTTTAAGGAAAACTGTAATAAAATCAAAACATATGCTCTATCTAACATAGGAGAGAAATTTAATTCAAAATTTCAAATATTGTCCTTAAAATGAAAGTAACATTTCCCATGTCCTAAAAGTCATTTTCAAAAACAACATATTTGCTTTAAAATTGTATCATAGAAGTGTGTCAGCATTTAACTACTTATTGCTCATGCAGTTTATATGTAATTTAACCACTATAAATAATGCTTATATAAGTGTATTTGTTTAAGATTTTTAATGCAGTTTTGGATTGGCTTCTGTAGGATATATTCCTAGAAACAATATCACCAGGCAATGAATGTATGCTTTGAATTAGTAAAAGCTCATATTTCACATGCAGTCTTTGCTCTCTCCATGCTTACACAACCACTGACATTGAATTTTCTCTTTTTAAACTCCATAGAAAATGTAGCAGGTTTAAGATGCAACATCTTGGAGAGGAGGAAGATGGCCATGGAGTAGGAGGGAGCGGATTTCACTTCCCCCTACACAGGAGGAAAAATTGGCTAATCCACAGAGGAACAGAGCAGACAGACAACAGTACTGCAGTGTATTTGAAAATAAGAGTCCACAAAACTGTAGTGGACACTGAAAAACCAGAAACCAGATGGTAAGAAGGATATTTCAGGACAGTAAGGGCCCATGGACCAGTGGAGGGACCAGGACGAGTTTGTAGCCCCAGACCCAGCACCCAGAGCTGGCGCTTGGTCTACCACAGACTGCTTGAAAGCGGAGGGCCTGCAGAAATTCTTGGAAGAGAGCTGGGTCACCTGCTCCCTCCCTCCCTGACAGACCAGGGCTGGAGCAACACCAGCAGAGTTCTGGTCACAGAGAGGGGAATAAGGAGGAAGAGGCAAGATGCATGGAGCTGTGATTATTCACGCAGTCTGTGGGCACCAGCTCTGGAGAGATGAGAGGCAGGCTGTGACGCACTGACCCCAATAGTCAACGAGCTGCCTGGAGAATCAGGCTACACAGGGTGCCAGGTTTGAGTAGGAGGAATTTATCAAACAGAGGGGCTGGGGAATCTGCTGTGACAGCCCCTAAGCTGACTCCCAGCCCAGCCAGGCAGAGACACAAGGGTTAAAGGGAAAGCACATGACTCCATCCCTGTAGCACTGGGAAGGGAAGCTTTTGGGCCCAAATTCACTGGGAAGGGAAGCGTTTGTACCCAAATTCGCTAGATGGAGGCAGTCTGGCCGAGTGGGCGCCCCTACACCCCAGTGTCTAGTGATAACCAACTGGGAAAAGCGCTGTGAAGAAAACCAGGGCTCTCACATCGAAGATATTGGGGAAAGGAGTCAGACTAGCTGCTGGGACAGTGCTTGTGAGAAAGGCTGAGTAAACATCAGGAAGGGAGAAACACCACACCAACCACTCCCCAGCCTTCTGCAGCCAGCAAGACCAGAAAAACCGGTTTGGCCAGTTTGAAACCAACCAGAGCTGTATTTTTTTAATGCTGTTTTTTTAAGTAAATTTTTGTTATTATTATTTTTAA
>PVKM010005399.1:0-47979 GCA_004027735.1 Carollia perspicillata | reverse complement strand
GTTTGAAATGCCTGATCTCCTTTGAAACTTAGAGCGTCGAAACTCACTGATGTTTTAACCCGAGGAAGGTGAGGGAATGATATATGAGGGCAATTCTCCTGTCACAGGTGTGTGGACAGAAGAGGTGGAAACCAGGCTGAAGGCTTCGGGAACAGGAGGAACTTCAGGCTGTAGAGGGACAGAGGTGAGACACTGAGAAGGGACTGACTGGGCGCTGGGCACATGGCAGGCAGACGAGGAAGAGGAGGCTTGGGAGGGACACTGATGGGTAAGGTGTGGAAGTGGTGCCTCCTGGGAAGCGAGTTGTCGTGAAGGCAAGAGGGGAGGTGGAACCAGGACGAGGGTGGGGTAGCAAGGAGGCAGAGGGAACAGTGAACACTGCAGAACAAAAGCCTTGGGGCGCAGATGCCGGGCGCAGCACTTGCTTTGTCTGGGGTTACTGCAGACAAATTAATTACTTAGCCTCTGCACCTCTCAGCGTCTTCATCCTCACAAGCGGGGACAGAGACCAGAGTAGCTCCTACCTCTGGAGCAATTGGAGGGAATAATGTTACACTCTGCTCACAGGATCAATTAAGACACGGCATGTAAGAACTATGCAGGTAGTTAACTGCACAATAAATAGTGGCGTTCCTAACATCCGCCACACGCACTCCCACCTCGGGGCCTCTCATACATTTTGCTTTCTCCTCCCCGCATCTTCCAGCCCCTCTGCGGCACTCAGGGTCTGCTCCACAGTCCTGTCCCTACAGAAGGCTTCCCCCACCACTTCCCAGCCCTCCCTGCGGACCCCTTGCCCTACTTTACGTTCCTCCCTCCTTGCAGGCCAAGCAGGGGTGCTGCTCATTAGTTCTCAGTTATGAGACAATCCATCAACCCATTCTCTCCACTCCCTGACCATTTGGTTTGATGTTTCATTCCTCCCCTAACTGAAACTACATGATTTCTTTGTTTTACTTGTTTATTGCTTCTGTCAGGGCTTTCTCTCTCTTGTGCACCCTGAATCCCCAGGGCTAGCACACAGTAGGAGCTCAGTGAATATTTGCAGAAGGACAGAATTCACAGGGATTATTATTTTGCCGGCAGGAAGCAGGATTAGACATTTGGGGCAGATCTGGGAATAATCTACTGAGGACCTCAGGCCTGGGGAGACCTGAGGGACAGAAAACTTTAAGTCGAGGACCATCCATCCATCCTGAAAGGCCAGAGACAGGGGTGGGAGGAAGAGTCAAGAGGGCCAAAGTAGGATTAGCACAGCCTCAAGCCACCAGCACCTACTCAGCCAGGCCCAGAAGAAAGGGGTGACCACAGGGAGGACCCTGGAATGGGCCCCAAGCCCCAGGAGGTTATCATTTAATTGGGCTCCACATGTAAACTGTCCCACAAATTTATGAGCCTGGAATTGTTTCCTGGAATGTTTGCACAAATGGTGCAGATTGCAAAACTCTGGCCAAAGGATAAAAATATCACATGGGGCCAGGGTTACAGAGCAGCCTGGGCCGTTGATAGATGACAGCAGTTCTACTCCTGACCCTCGGGCACAGTCTTCCTGGTCTGAGCAGCTCGCAGTTGAGAGGTGGTGTAGGGACATGACCAGTCTCTCACTGCTCGCAGTTTAGGCTTCTGGGGTGGGAAGCAGGCTTCGGGGGAAGTTCAAAAAGCTTCGGTCCACCTGTCTGTGCTTCAGAAACACAGATGAGATGTTTGGAAAGAGCAGGCTTTGAAAACACTAAAACACCAAAGACTCAGAGTTCTGTAAACATATTTAAAGCAACTACTGTGTGCCAGGCATTGTGCCGGCCTATTCACATACATTGTGGCATTTAACCCTGACAATAGCTCTATGAGATGACTGTCCTTGATCTTCACCGTCCGGACGAGGAACCTGAGACTCAGAGAGGAAAAAGGATCTGCTTAGCATCACAAGCCAGTATGCGATTTCATGTGCGCAGGTGAGTGGTGGCCATGTTTACTTCCCCAGCTTCCGAAGACTAAGGTCCTGTCTAAATCACCTTTATCTCCTGGGGCCTAGAGCCCAGCCTTGTGCATAATGGCTACTCACCCATTGTGGGTGGAATTGCCCAGCTGGCGGACTGACTGCTACCAGGCAGCAGCAGGCTGTGTCACTGCTCACCTTCTACTTGACCGTGGATGAACAAGGTTATGAGATTTGACCCCATCAGTCAAGGAAGGAGGCTGGTGGGTGCTATGGCAGCAACCAGAATGTCAGGCCAAAAGTGAGTCTGGTTCGTAGCAGACAACTGAGGGCAGAGTAGAGAGATCATAGCTCTGGGAGTAAAAGGACCTGGATTCACCTTATGCTTCACGGCTCGTGCTGTGGCCCTAGATGAGGTATTTCACATTTCTGGACCTCAGTTTCCCCAGCTGTAAATGAGGATAATGGCGCCTGCCTTATTGGATTGTGGTAGGGATTATAGATAATACATGTAAAGTCTGTGGCACGTAGTAGGTGGTCAGCAAATTACAGCTAGTGGGCATTTTAGGTGTGATACTAATGACAGAATCATAAGATTTCACGGGTTTTATTTTGCCCACTGGGCCACAACACTGTTTATTTCATAGTAAGTCACTAGGAAAGCAGCCACTCTCCAAACCCCAGCCCCACCCGCTCCCCCTCAGGCGTCCTCCCAGCGGCAAAGCCCCCGCTCATCTGTAGCTCAACCTTTCTGTGCAGATTACGTTACAGGAAGTTTATGAAAACAGATGCTCAGATGGAATATATATTACATGGGTGTTTTTAATACCTAGCAATTAAAATCTTTAGAACGGGGAAGACAATCAGCAAACTTTCAGTGTCTCCTAGGAGGCTTGACCGCGAGGAGGCCAGCGCCAGACTCGGGACACGGGGTGCAGGGCTGGGCTTTTTTCTGGGAGTGGGAACAGCTGGGGAAAGTCAGCCTCTTGCAAGGTCTGTCAGAGATGAGTGATGGGCTCGCAAGGAGAGTCGCACATGTCCCATTATCCTGAGAAACTCCAACATGCAACTCATAATCTGCTGCCCGATGAAGTATTCTAAAGCATTCCAAGATTTACAGATTGTCTCCAACATCCTGTAACCCCTTTTCCTTCCCTTTCAAAGTCTAAAGTTTCTGCCTTGCAGTTTTCAAGGTTCCGCCTCCTAGGATGGTGGTGGCTATGCCTTCTGTCATTGTCACTCATTGATTTGTTACATGTGTGCCATATGCCTTCGAGCCACCTGAGGATCCTGTCGGAATGCAGATCCGTTCAGGGATCCTGCCACCAGCCACACACCTGGAGTGAGAGGTGTGGGGACACAGCGGGTGCCTGACGCTTCATCAGAGGGGACAAAATGTCAGCAGGTCTTTCCTCTCTTCTGAGCTTTTTTTTTCTCAGAACGGATCTCTTAAATTAGGCTTGAATATTAAAGAATTCTATTTAAATCACATTACAGCAGAGAGAAAGATTTAAAGAAAATAAATGACTTCTGTACAGTCGTTACTCTGAACCATTTTCAACCAGTGGCACTGACATTGGAAAGGCTCCTGTTCTCTAGTCACGGCCTCCGGGAGTCTCTGGGTCGAGTCTGCCCCGTGTCCACCCCGTCCCTGGATGGCAGGGGCCCTGGTGCTTGCTGCAGCCTCGAGGCCTCACTCAACGCCCACCAACTACCCAGTCCTTCCCTGGCACTTCATTAGGGGAAGAAAATTCCTTTCTGTTCCACTTAGTTGGTAAAACTGGGAAGAGAAAGAACATGCCCCCCAGAGGAAAAGATTTGGGTGGCTCAGCAGCTTCTCTCCTCCACACCCCACCTCCCAGTCCACGCTCCCGCCTCGGCCACAGGCAGTTTCTTAAACGTCCACAATGCTGGGTTCCTGGGCCTTGCCACACGTAGCTCCTTCTCCTTGAAATGCCTCACCACCCCACCCTGACCACCTCCCTTTCTTTACAATGTCTGATGCTCTTATTCATCCCTGAATCTCAACTCAGGAAATCAGCCAGGTACCCTGGGTCTTAGCCAGCCCCTCCGCTACTTCGGCCACCACAGCCCAAAGCTCCTGGCTGGCCTGCATCACAACGGGTTAAATAAAACACATCGAACAGGACAGGGATTTTATTTTATTTTATTTTATTTTATTTTTAATTTTAATTGTTTTTCAGTACAATTTTCTGTCTTTTACTCCCATCCCAGACCACCCCCCAGTGCTCCCCTCCTCCCTCCCCTTTCCACCCCCCTTAGTTTTTGTCCATGTGTCCTTTATACTTGTTCCTATAATCCTCTCCCTTGAATTTCAGGACAGGGATTTTAAATGAACTGATTAGCTTTTTCTCCAGAAAGTGATCTCCAACTTGTGTGTGTGTGTGTTTGTGTGTGTGCGCATGTGCTCGGTAAATGACAGACGGAGAAAGCGGTGTCACTGAAAAACGTGCAGTGGGACAGAAATGGAGGATGAAGGGTGAGGTTCCCGTCCTGATCAGGCAGTGGCCACCTGCGTGGACCTAGGAACCCACTCCCCTCACCCCTCACCCACGTCTGTTTACACTTCACCCGAAGAGAAGAAAGAGCCCCTGTTCCCCCACTGGGTGGGTGGCCTCCACTAGTCTTCTCTATTTGCCTTGCTCTGTTTTTACCCTCAACCCTTCTCACACCTGATTCTTTTCCAGGAAATTATTTCCAAACAGCCTGCCCCTGCCATTGCTTTTCTTACCCTTCCCCTGCTGCCCTTTTGAGTTAGGGAGATAGTATCTCCAACAAGCCCCAAACTAGAAAACTAACTCACTTTAGTTTTGCCAAGTCACATTTTCTGTCTACCAGACCAAGGTCAAAGCTATGGACACATTTCCTAATGTTATACTATGGCTCACTAAAATCTGAAAAATCCTTGGATGGAAGTTATTCTAAAAGCTGGGCCATCTCAACCTTGAACTTGATAATACAGGCTCCCCACTGTCTCGTGTTGTTTCTGACAGTCTGTTCAAGTATATCTTGTGTCTCCATTGAGATTTGGATTCCATAGGCATTTGCTGGGTACCTGCAACATACCAAGATTTTTTTTAAACATGATCCATAAAATCGATTATATGAGTGGTATTATTATAGTGACTCCACCCAGGAGGAAACAGAGGCTCAGAAAATGAACATGACTTGCCCAAGATCACATAGACAAGACATCACAGAGCCAGCGTCCAACCCAGTCCCCTACCTTCCCACCCAGGGCTCTTCTCATTACGAAAGGACCGCAGTTTCTCACATCAGAGCTGCTGCTTCTGTGTCATCCCACAGTGTGCAAGTCCACGCTGGGCAAGGCAATTTGTGTTGAGGGGGTTTAACCTGTGCTTTGCTTGCATTCGTGCCTCCGGGCAAGTAAACAAAGCCACCCCAGTCTATGGCTTAAGATTATGTTCATTTAAGATAATTTTCTTATATTGAGAGATCAAAATGCTGCTATGTTTAAGCAGAAATTGAGGGGAAAAATCGTTTCAACAAATGGAACAGGATCATGATTAATACTGCGCACTCCTGTGTATCTATTTCCAAAGAACTTAAAAATGCAGAGGCAGAGGCAAGAGGGTGAAATAACTCTTTTCTTTTGAAGCCAAGCCCCAGTGTGAAAAAAGACGACACTCAGACAGTCACCTTGAGATGCTCACTTTTGGTGCAAAAAATACTTTTTCTCATCGTCAGACTTATTTTAAAATTGGTTGCAAGATAACACATATGTCTGAGAATCAAAAAAACATGGTAAATAACGCCAGCAAGAAGGCTGAGTTAACAAAGCTGTACTCTACACACTGCCCACATGCTCTCTGAAGGCATGAACTCTGTGTCAGCCACCGTGAACTCTGAATAGCGTAGTCATTGGGTCAGTGCATGAAGGAGTAAACAATTTATCCAGAAACTATTTTACCTCGTAAAGAAAACTATTTTGAACAGAATTTAACATGAACAGAAATTTAAACTTATTCCATAACAGTACTGAACTGAGATCCTAGTTGCTCCCCATCCTTACCGACTGGGATTTATCAGACTTTTTAAAATTTTAGCCAGTCTAATGGGTATGAAACGGCATTTCATTGCGGCTTTAAACAGTATTTTCCCGATTCCTAAAGATGTGGGATTGCTTTTTCTATGGCTTATTAGCCATTCCTATATGTTCTTTTGTGAAATGTTTGTCCAAGATTTTAGCCATTTTTGTTTGTTGAGTTGATTTTTTACTGTCTATTTATAGGACATCTTTATATATTCTGGGTGGAAGTCTTTTGTCAGATGTACGCATTGTGAATATTTCCTCCCAGTCTGTGTGGTTCACTTACTCTGCAAAAGTACATGCACTACGTCCCCAGCTCAGGGGTAAGGAAGCCCGTGGCCAGCGCACCAGCCCAGAGAGACTACTTGAAGAGCTTCCATGCCTTCTGTTAGGTTAGGAGTTATCGGTTTTCACCCTGTGGTCCTTAGTCTGTCCAGAGGAGCTCATATCCACTGAGCATCTGGACAGTGCCACGGGACACTGTCCCCTCAGGGGCAGGATTTGCATAAGCAGGAACACGTTTGCAGGGGAAGGAAGGCACACAGAGATCCATGCGTGCGTGCATCCTTGCAAACGATACCCATCATATTAACCGTCCACAACCAGCACCCGGCTAAACCGCAAATGGCAAGACAGCCCCATAGGAGATATTTCCACAGATACCCTGTGTCAACTCACATCCGTCTTTGTCTTTCACACTGTCCAAGTCAATATCCATACAAGGTGATAAGGGATGTTCAATGTCACAGCTTAATGCAGACAAGGCCAAAAAAAAGAGTTTATATAACTTAGATTTTTTTCTCTTACCAAAGAGATGCTTCTTTATTATAGAAAATCTAAAAGTACAGAAAAGCACAAGAGAGAAAAACACCTCACAAACCCTACTCCCCAGAGGTGAAAGTTTTAATATCTTAGGGTGTATCCTTTTAGTCTTTTACTTGTGTATATGTAGGCTTTTATTTGTATTTTTAAAAGCGGGTTTATGGAATCCATAGTGTTGTGTGACCTGCCTTTTCCATTTTTTCACCCCGAATGTTTTTGTGTGTGATTGCATGGCCCTCTGTAGCAATAATGTGTAATGGCTGGATGGTTCGCCATTGAATAAATGCACCACGGTTTATTTAACCGATTTCCTACTGCTGAACACTTAGCTTGCTTCCAATTTTCCACTTAAATGCAACACTAGGATCAACATTTTAGTAGACACATCTTCGTTCACCAGATTATTTTCTTAGAATAAGTTCCTGGAAGTGGAATTGCTGGGTTAACAGCCATGCAAACATTTTAGTTTGACACATGTTGGACATCTGTTCTCTTATTAAAAGGACAAACCTTTGAACATTTATCGAACATGTGTGCAACAGGCACTGTGCTAGCAGCTTTAGCTGTCTCACCTCTAATGCCCCCAAACAACCCAGCAGGGGCCGCACTGCCTTGGTTTCACGGAGGAGGCTTCTGCCCTTCGGGGAGGCTGAGGCACGAGGCTGCTGAGGGGCAAGCTGGGACCAGAACTCAGCTGTGACCGACCCGGAGGTCTGTGCTGTTGCCAAACCTCACTCTCTCTGCCTCTGTTTACTGCAGCAGAGGAGTGGACTGCGGTACTTCTCAAGGCTTTTTTTAAGGGCTCTATATTATGGGGGGAGGAGGGAGCTGGGAGCTGATTATTATATCAATACGAATATCTCAGTGACTTGGCGAAGATCGTCTCTTGCTGACATCCTAGTACAGTGTGAGAGTGGCGGTGGCGGGGGGGAGGGGGCGATGCGCGCAGGCTCCTTCCATCTGCGACCCTCCGCTAAGTTCTCTAGGATCATGGCTGGGGGGGACTTGGGAAGGGCGCAAGCCTGAAAGTGGTACACTTCCTTTCTGCTCATATTCTGTTGGCTGAAATTCCCTGACACGGCCACACTTCGCTGCAAAAGAAACAGGGACATGCGGTGAGGCTGAGCCCAGGAAGATGAGAACACAGACACCGGGGACCTCCAGCAGGGTCTGTCACAGAGTTGACAGCCATTGGGTTTTCCAACTAATACTCAGTTAACGGGAAGAATCCGCAAAAGTAGAGGAGTTCGGTGCAGATATTTTAGGGTCAAACATTGTATGTGCAGCCCCAGGTCTGCCCTTACAAACGGTGTGCCTTTGGGGGTAGTAACAGTAACAAAAGCTAAGAGTAACTGAGGGCTTGCCGTCAATGAGGCGGTCGTGTTAATGATTATGCACTCAAACTTCGGAGTCAGGCTACCTAAGTTCAATTCTGGCTCTCTCACTTACTAGCTGTGTGACCTTGGGCATGCTCCTTAACATCTCTGTGTTTCAGATTCCTCTGTAAACTGTGGCTAATGCTAATGTGCACATTATAGGCAGTTAAAAAGAGGAAATGTGTTGTGCCTGTAAAAGCACCTAAGCAGTGCCTGGCACAGAGCAGACCGCATCTAAGTGCTGGCTACTACCGTTGGGCCGGTAAGACAGCTATCGTGCTAAGTGCTTTGAAGTTATTCAGTTAGACGTCTTTGGCCCGGTTTCCTCCTCTGTAACGTGGGAGAGCATATTACTTGCCACAGGGCCCTTGTTCCGAGCACAGTCATTTATGGAAGCACAGCCCAGCAACTGGCCCGAGTGGGCAGCAGTCACTGCTAGACTCCCCAGCGTGTTCCAATTCACCAGGCGGGCACAATTGCCTCACTCTGTGCTGCTGTCGAAGGTCACTGACAATGATTCCAGGCTCTCATTCAGTACGGCCTGAGAGGGAAAGCATTCCATAACCAAAGCCATCTCCTACGCTCACCTCCCGTCCCATTGTGCATGGAGAACATAGTGTCGTGAGCACATTATTCCACTCCCGAGGACGCCGTGCCCTTCCCCCTCAGGCTCTGTTCAGCTTAGATTAAAAAGGCACTGCCTTTCCCAGCTGCCTTTCTGAAATATTCATCCTGCAGACCGAGATTCCAGGGCACAAGGCAGCCCCACCCCTGGAAGCCCAGGGGACATCTCTTTCCTGCAGCATACCCACCAGGGGGCCAGGTGGTGACGGGCAGTGGACAAATCCTGGCCAACACCCAGCAGGCTGGTGTAGGGCACCCTGCCCATACCAGCCTTGGCCCTACCAGGTCTTCCTTGGTGCCTCACAGCTCCTCTCTGCCCGCAGAAGCCCAGGCAGAGCTGCTAGGGAAAGAACCTCCTAAGTTCTGTGGGCTGGTCCCCTTATCAGATCTCACACCTCTCTCTCTCTTTCCGGTCCCCATTTGGGTAAGTGTCTTGATTAAGAATATCTTTTTGGCACCAAAGAACCAAATGACCAATGACCCTGCATTTGGTTCATCTATACCCAGATTGTCCTGTCCCTCTCCCCATCCCACAACGCCAGCTTGCTTCAGAGCCCCAGCCTGCCACCACCCTCACGCCATCTCCTCTCCTCACTTACGGCCCCCTTTTTCCTGGGCAGTTGTCCTGAGCCACCCCCTCCCCTGGAGAGAGCCAGGGTCCCCCATCTTTCATGAACTGCTCCACATGCTCGTCAATAGAACACAAGCACACAACTTCTGTAAGTTCACCAACACCTGGACTCTGTTTTTCCAACCACCTTTCGTTCATTCACTGAAATATTTAAATAGTTAAGTAAGTCTTTGAATTCAATGTTTAATGAATGCCGATGTCCAGTCATTATGCTAGATACCAGAAATACAACCCCTAGTAAGCCATAGTCATGACTTCGCAAAGCTCCCAGTTCGGTGAGGGAGACAAGGAACTAGGTGCTCAAGGGACAGAGTAAAGACTGTGACAATGGGGGTCAGCAAAGAGGGGTGAAACTCGGGGGTGGTCAGCAGAGGCTAACCAGATGAGGTGATGCCTCGTTGAGTCTTAAGGATAGGGAGAAGCAGTTGGCAAAGACAGGCAGCTGAGAGAGCAAGGGTACAGGCAGAGGCAAGAAACAGCAGGGGACTAGTACAGCCCATTTAGAACCGTGAGAGCTTATTGCTCTAGACAGAGATGGGGAGGAGCGAGGACCGCACAGGGCCAGGCAGCCCTCGGTTTGTGGTTTTGGGGAGCCAACTTGGCCCAGTCTGCCCCGACTTTCTGGTTTTAACACTGAAAGTCCCACATCCTAGGAACCCCCTCAATCCTAGGCAAAGCAAGGTGCTTGGTCACTCAGGTCTAGGAGGTCTGTGCCCCAACTAAGGAGCTTAGACAAGTGCCACAATCAGGTTTGTGTTTACAATTTGTACAGAAAACCCACTCCAGCTGCTTCCGCCGCCTGGACAGGGAGCCCATCAGCCAAGGGACTCGTAACACTCAGAGCTCGTTGACCCCCCCGACGCTTTGCCATGAAATCTCAGGCTCTGCCCCTTGCTGTTGGCCTGTTATTACAGAAGGTGTCGCAGGGGTGGGTACCTGGAGGCAGGAACACCCCCACGTGCCTCGTGGGAATGCACTGAGAGGCACCCCACTTCTGAACGGCTCATCAGACCACAGAACTTGGAAATTCCAGGGCTAGTTCAAGGGTGCCATGATTTTCCCAGGCAGGTACACTTTATAGGGAGTGCCTTCCAGACTTTCAGAGCCACAGGGATGACAGATCTAATGCGAGGGAACAGCAGTAGCCTAAGGGAGTGCAGTCTGGAGAGAATCCTACTGTAACAAGCTTGACGGATGTCAACATCCTTGTATCGTGTTCAGATTTCATTAAGGCCAAGTAGATTATATCCAGAGTGGAGAGATGATGTACTCTATTATTTATTTGTTGTGTTTGTTTGCATAAAGAGATTCCACTTACATGGTTAATTGCAACTAATACAACCACCAGGGGGTGAGGAGGATTGGACAAAAGGGAGGTTTTGTGGAAGAGCTGAGAAGGCAAAAACTAGTGTCACGGCACTATTTATCCCTCCTGCCACTGTAATACAGGATATTAATTATCTAACTTTATCATGTATGCCTATAATTACAGACACTACAGCTGTCCAAGACATTAGTTGAGTCTGATTTTCAGAATGATCTGTTGGTGATCTGGAAGAGCCGGTTAAATTCTTGGGGCCGGTGGAAGTAGGAAGTGCTTCCTGCGAAGGGCAGGTCAGTGCAGAGTGGCCATGACTGGATTCTGTGGGCAGGTGGCAAACGGTAAGGAGGATGCAAGGGTCTGGGAGGAGTGCTGGGCAGAGCAGAGCATCTGAAGTAAGGTAGACGAAACCTCTGAGAGGCACCTACAGAGCTCTGGTCAGCTCCCCAGGCACAGGCTGGAGCAGCAGGATGCTGGGGGAGGGGGCCAGGGCAGCGGAGGCTGCACTCAGCAGGCGTTCAGGTGCCCATCACCCTCTCTTGTCCTCCCACCTCTGCCCTTGCCTCCACAGCAGCCACTTGCGAGTTTGCTTCAGAACATAACAGGGAAATGGAGAGAAGATGGACATTTTCTGCTGAATCAAATGTGAGGTATGACATAAATGTCTTCCAAATTTCACCTGGACTTTTCCCAACCACTGTCATGGCTTCCCAGTATCCCATCCCAACTACCCGTCTACCTCCCAGGTAACAGGTCAGGCCTTACTCTCTAAACAGGTCTCTCTCCAACCTCCTTGGCTTCTCCACCCAGTCACTAGGACTTCAGTGTCCTTGTTCCCTGCTTCTGCTGCATCTAGCCTGTCTGACCTTGAATCACACTGCCACTTCCCAGACTCCCTCTCCACCAGCTACCTGGGTCTATGGAGCAGACCTCGCCTGCCCACCGACAGTCCTCCAGACAGCCCTGCCGCATGCTACCTCAAGACTCAGCTGGCAGCAGCATCTCCAGGAAATGTCTCTGCCCCTCCACCCTGCACACACTAGGGCTGCAAGAGCAGTTGAGTAATATGCTCGAGATCACACAGCTAACGAGGGGTGAAGCCAAGGCTGGAACTCAGACCCATGGGCCTCCACAGACACATGTGCCTGGCACCGAGCCTGGGAAACCAGAAACCACCCAGCCTCTGAGTAGCTCAGAGGCTGGTCTGGCCAACCTCCTGCCTTCTGGATGCTGGTGCTCAAAAGGCAGAACCCCTCTAGCAGCTTCTGGGATGTGTGTGTTTATCATCTATTATTTCAGAGCAGAAAAGCACAATCAAAGGTGGCATCAAACCTGTCCTGGGCTGGACACCTAGAGGCGGCGGCAGAGATGAATTCAAGTTTTACAAAAGGGAGCCTCCCCTCCGCTGGTGACTCCCCTGCCCCACCTCCACCCAGCTCTCCATCTGCCATTTCCAAAACCAATCACAATGAGATGCTTTTATCACAACCAGCCCTATCATAGCAAATAGCAAGGCGGTGTTCCTTATTAAAGGTGCGACTGATTCCACGAGTGGCGTCTATCAGCGATTCAGTGTGTGCATGCGGTGCCTCCACCACGCGTCTGCCAGGGAACTGATAAGGTGCCTCTTATTGGGTTTTGACAAGCAGCAGCACGAGAGGACGCGTCAGGGGCCCCACCAAGCCAGAGGCATGTTGCCAAGGAACAAACTCGGGGGAGAGGAACAAAGAAGACTGAAACAATATCCCCTAGCCACGAAATCGAACATGAAAACGAGGCAGGCACCCCCGAAAGCCCAGCCTCTGTTTTCGGACGGCCTGAAAGAGTCCATTACAACTTGAAGACGAAAGATAAATGACATGAGCAGAGGGCCAGGGCTGTGCCAGCCCAAGCCGAGAGGGAAATGTGTTTGCGGTACGCGCCACTTCACTGCGCACGGAGCTTGTCTCGTCCGCATGTTCCACAGAGCCCTTCCCCTCTCTCCCCAGAGATGAGCTGTTTGTTCAGGCCCAGACAGCTCTGACTTGCCAAATGCGTCTCCTCTGATCTTCCACCTGCCACAGCCCAGCCTCGCCATCTTCGTCTATTCGAAAGGCTGTTACCAAACAACCCTTAACACACTTCGTATCACTCCCCTCCTCAAGCTGTTACACCCCAACTCCCATCTCCTGCAACTTAACTCACACCAGCAAAAATATCTCTTCTGTTTCCCAAAGGAGTGAAATAAAACTGAAATCCTGGGGGTCTTGGTGGAACCGATGTCCCAGCAAGCAGATCTCACTCATCCTTCCCAGTTAGTCTTTCAAATTCTCAGAGCCTTCAGTCTTGTCTGAATAATGGGCATGAAAGTCCTTTACTCTCAATACCCGTCATTTCTGGAAAATTCTCCCAACTCAGATTCCTGTGATCAAACCAGGTGCACAGCCCCCACCATTCATTCACACACAGGACCATGAAGGTGAGAGGTTAGAGTCTGTCCCCTGAGGGGCCTGTGGCCAAGTGGCAACCAAACATGCAAATATCCAAACACGATGCGTGGGACAAACATGTGTATAGCCCAGGGCTCTCTGGGAGCTGAGCAGAGTCCTTACACCTGCCTGGGAGTGAGCAGAGCAGAGCCGGGGAAGGGGAAGAGGTTAATAGATGGACAAGATGGGCAAAGGCCATCTACGCACAGAGGGAAGAGCTGGTGCCCAGACAGGGGCTATGAGGAGGCACGGGGCAGCGCCCTTCTGAGCCCCCTGACAACGCTCCTCTTCACCCTGTTATTGTTGCCTGCTGACACAGTACAATCAATATGTTTAAGCTTTTTACAGACCCAGCCTCTTCACATCATGATGAGAAAGCAAGGCCTGCACAAAACAAGGGCTCGCCTGGGGCTCCAACCAGGCCTTCTGCTTCTTGTCTGGGCACCCTCCCCATGCCGTGTGTTCACAGCCGTTAGGCCACCTCGGTGCGCAGTTCCCTCACGGGGAATGCTCTTCTCCCTGGACTGCTTTCTTGACACCTGAGCTCACCTAAGAGTGACATAAAGGGTAAGCAGACAAGTGGTGCCTAGGGAAATAAATGCTTGTTACACATGTGTGCGTGTTCGAAACTCAACTTTAGCATCGCTTCCTCCAGGAAGTTTTCCCTGATGACTGTCCCGGGTCGGGTGTCCCTCATTTGTTTTCCCGAAGCTCCAGTGCTCGTGCCTGAGCATTTGTCACACTTTACTACAATTATCCACTCACTCCCAGGCAACCTGGGAGTTCTAGGCAGTATCTGGTATACAGGAGCCCCTCAAGGAATAGTTTCAGATGGATGGATAGGCGGGGAGATGGACCAACCTATTTCTTTGAGAGACAGTTGAAATTGTGGACGGAGCTTAAAGCAGCAGTGAAAGGATTTGGATCCAAAACCCGCTCTACCACTCACTAGCAATATGCCACTGGAGGATGCCCCCTCAGTGGCTTGGTCTTCTCTTCCATGGCAAGGGAATGAGGGCACCTATGCCAGGGTTGTCATACGATATGAACGTGATAACCAATGTGAAGGTGTTTTGGAAACTACCGAGTGTTGGGCACATGTTACTTCTATTCCCTGATTGGGATGCTTCGGACAGCAAGTAAAAGAAAACCCATTTTAAGTTAGTTTTAAAAACAAGGGACTGCACTGGTCCACATAACCAGAAATGCACAGCCAGAAGAAATTTTGAGCAGAAGAAACTATAGAATGTAGAAAATACGACTTTTCTAAACATGTGATTTTTCTTAAAATAATCTGTATAAATTTGCCACTTCCCCTGAGACTTGCCTGGCTTTAAACCTGTGAGCTTGTACCTGTCGCACCCTATCTAAAGGCAAATTGAGGAAGGCTATTGGCAAGGAGAAAAAAAAGTCCATGGCTACAGTGTGGCCATTCATTTCAGCAACAAGTTAAACCTACAGACATTTAATCCTTTTGCCTAGTCTCCCGCCAAATCCCCTTCAACCTCCCCACTGTGATATTTATAGTGATATTTGTGTTTTTAATAAAAATGAATCTTGTGAGGAAAACCTAATAAAATGACTGCAAACAACCCACCACCACCATCACTACCAGAGGATAAAAATAAATAGCTATAGGAACACCAAAAGATAATAACATGGAATCCCTTTGTTGAGGCCTTCCAGGGGAGTTCCGTGGTTTATTAGGCAGCGTGGTGGGACCTGAACACCTGCACAGATGAAAGCACGAAGCTTTCAAGTAATTCTGTAGATAAATTCAGGCCCATCCAAGTCGCAGCATCTGGAGGTTCATGCACAGAGACTACAAACTGTACTCCCCAAACAGCCCGGCTGATGGATATTTCTAATATCTAATTTAATAGGAAGGAGAGGCTGGGAGAACAGTAAATCTAGACGGCTGTGGGGCGAGAGCTGAGCTTGGGAAGTCGGCAGTAGCTAATGAAATTCAAGCACTAGGAAGAGAACAGCCCCAGAAGAATCTGGCTGGAATGGAAGGGAAGAGAAAGCGTTGCCCTGCTTTCTCAATGGGTGGCCTCCCATTTCTTGGTCTGTGCCCAGTCCTCCTCTGGGATGAATTTAGACACGTCTAATTTTGAGCAACGGCAGCAGGGAAACAGTACCCCTATGGAGACCTTCAGCCATAACTTCACAAAAGAGTCTTTACCCAAATGTGTGGAACCACGACTCACCAAGTGTGAGGGAACACCTGGCTCCCACAAACCAAGAAGCAGGACAAGTGAGTCTTTACTGAGTGGGTATTGGTGGCCAGCCCTGAGCTAAAATTTGGAAGGGACATAGAAATGTAAGAAATTGTCATTTTCCAGACGGGGTGGGGAGGGCTTTCGGTGTGGCTAGACAGGACATCCTGGTCCTAGTCCTGATCCAAAGGCTGGGCAGCATCCAACCAGGAGGGATAGACATCATCAAAGTCGGCCTCTGTGCCTGAAGAACTGCCATTCAGGAGGAGAACAAGGTCCTGATAAAGAGACAGGGACAGGCATCAAATGCAGAGAGAAGAAAAAGCCTCACAGGGGAACTGAGTGATTTGATGGGCACCCAACTGCCAGGTGGACCAAACAGCTGGGGAACATGGTGGGGGAAAGGTTCTGTATCCTGTATGTCCAGATTATGAACTTTCCTGCATGCATGATATTTCCAGAGATTAGGTGCCTTGAACTCTAGAGGAGAGATGATTTTTAAAAATAAAAAGGAGTTGCTCTAGCTCAACAGCTTCTGGCTGGATTTTCTTTGTGTTTCTTGCTATTGGGTGATTAAAAAATGGGTGTATACAATGTACTTGCATAACTGCCAGTTCAAAACAACTGGCTCTGCCAAAGCACACAAATGGCTGAGCTCTCCCAACTACGTGTTTCCTGAAAATGTGCCGTGGCGCCCCAAAACAGCCCAGTCAACCGTGGCGCATCCCATCACCCCACACCAGGCACTCTGATAAATCGTCATTCAGTGAGGACACTGATGAGGGGTTTCTTAAATAGAGAATTATTTTTAAAACCCTTTAAGAATAATTTTCTTGGGTGCATTGAGCATTTAGGTTCCTAGGTAAAGAGTCATCCAGTGAAGCTGATAAAGAATTATGAGTATCAAGTGATGGTATACATAGTAAATAAGAAGACGATATTATGTGTGAAGTCAGAAAAGTATGTGTTTGCGGGGGGAAAGCAGACCAGTCATACATGTGGTAAGTTATGGTCATAATACATTATCGTAATTGATCTGAAATGCACACACTGAGTTCAGCTTTCTGGATAGCAAGAAAGATCTGTTCTTGTTATAAGTTATAAATTGTTATTGAAATAACTCAATGCATTGTTTTCACATAGGTGACCTTGATTAAAACCATTCCACCTTTTCTGGGGGAAAAATAAGTCTGTGGGGTAGGACATATTACATTTCTCAGCCTCTATTTCCTCACCTAGAAAATTGGGGAGATGGTACCCACCTCTCATAGTATTCTTTCATTCAGTATCTAACAACATTCATCAGGCCCAGCCACACGTAGCAACAGTCTAGGCACTGGTGCCCTAGTGATGAACATGACAATGCTTTTGCCTTTGTGGATCTGACATCTCAGGGAGGTGGACAATCAAGAGACAAATATGTAAATAAGCATGCAGTGCCATTTCCAAGCAGGATAAGCACTATGGCCAAAACATGTAAGAAGGCAGGGTAAGGGTATAGAGAGCCGGCGGTGGGGGCCTACAGCAGGCACTGGCTTAGATGACATGGTCAGAGCAGATCTTCCAGAGGAGGGGCCCTGAATGAAGAGGGAGGTGGCCGTGTGAGTACTGGAGGAACCGTTTTCCAGGCAAAAGGGACAGTAGATGCAAAGACCGTGAGGTGGGACTACAGTGGCAGGTTCAAAGAACAGGTAAAGGTCTTGTACCTAAAGGGGAGAGTGGACAAAGAAGAGGTCGGAGAGGTACCACAAGGCCAAACTTCGTGTTAAGACCTCAAGTGAGTATGAGTCTGGAGCGCAGGTGTACAGCTGGCTCTGGAGACATCAAGCTGGGCGTTGTCAGTGTAGAGATGGAAGGTAAAGCTGGAGGGCTGGATAGAATCACCCACAAAGTCCTAGAGAAGAGTAGAGAAGACTTAGGACTGAGCCTGGAGGCACTGGACATTCATAGCAGGAGCCAGCAAAAGAGACCAAATAAAGGTGAAACTATTACTGTAGGAGAAAAAGCATGTGAACATAGAAAGGAAAGAAAGACCAGGTTTTGTCGGGATGGAATGGGGTAATGTGTATAAAAGTTTTAGCATAGGTCCTGCTCCCACAAAGAGCTGGCTCTCAAAAATGTTATTTGCCTCCCCTAGGCTCAGAGAGAATTAAGTACTACAGGAGTTAAAATAAGGAAGAAATTAGTGTAGACTGGAGGAAAAAACAATAGCCCCCATCCTGACAAAAATGAACACAGTAAGACTGGTTATGGTTAAAATGAATTTTTCCTAGAAATCCCAACATCCCAAAAGGCCAAATGCTGTGAAATGATTAGAAGGCACTGCTGAGTGGGGGCAGGGGATCCCGAAACCTGCTTTCTGCAGCCATTCCTCCAATTACTTATTTCCCTAACCTCCCAGGCCTGGTCTTCTCCAGCGTCTCACGGAAGTGGGGCCAGGGAGTGGGGGGACGATTGAGGCAGGATGCAGCCTGCTCGTCTGTGTGCTATCCTTCAAGCACAAAGGAATGGGGACTCCGTGTTGGAGTCCCCGCCACTCCCCTCTGCAGGCATCCTCAGACATCTGGAAGGAGCAATGACAGCCCAGCTCCGTTGTCCCTCCAAGCCAGCTGGAAAAGAGGTCTTGCTGACAGCCATCTAGTACACAGGCCATGCTCCATCCGAATCAAATAGAAACCCAGCTGTCACCTAACTCACAACAAATGTGGACCCTCCGGTGGTGATCTGAAGGGACGGAGCAACAGAGACAGCTTCCCACCCTCGAAGGATAAAGGGACCTGATGGGAAGAACTAGAATAATCCTCTCTTCAGCACTTTTCAGCTGGAAAGCCAAGCATGTGAACATTTACTGTCTCACAAGGTCCTGTGGCTTAAACAAGGATGCCACCTCTCCTTTACAAACGAGGAAACTGAGGCACACAGAGGGACAAGTGACTTGCATGAGAGTATATGATGCATTCAACCGCAGAGCTAGACTTACGAGTGTGTATCCAAATTTCTCGATTCCTTGCCTACAGAGCTAGTATAAGGATTAAATGAGATTTGGAAACAAGTACGTACAAGATGCTGAAACACCAGGCCTCGCAAAGGAGAATTAAGACCGTTGAATTTTGGAGCCTCCACTTAAATGCTGACTTACTAACCGTAAATCACTGAACGAGTCACTCTTCACCTCCCCAGCCCTCATTCGTCTTACTTGATGGTGCCGGTCTTCCTCTAGGGTTGTGGCACACATTAAATACAAGAAGGTAAAGCACACAGTACAATCTGGCGTTCAGTACGTGCTTGAGAAACGGTAGCTTCTCTCAGTAACAGTATCTTCCACGAATTAGTTGATTGGCCCTGGGCCAGCTGCTTCCCTTTTTCAAGGTCCAGGTGTCCTCGCCTGGAAATGAAGGGAGGGTAAACTAGACTGGGTTGGGAGGTGGCAGACACGGTGATTCAGAATGCAGACAGGGGCGGAGGGGATTGGAGGTCGGCCTCCTCTGAAAGTCACTTAGCCTCTCCGAAGTGCACTGCCCCATTGGTAAAGTGGAGACAGTAGACAGTACCTACCTGCCGGATTTTTCTGGGGATTACACACAAGGATGCACTTTGAATTCTTAGTGGAGAATGACACAGGATAAGTGCTCAATAAAGCTTGGTTAGTGGGATTGTTTCCACTTTTCTGCACTTCTTTCCCAATGATGGCAAGGATTGTAGAGGACAGCTTGCTCTCTGAGACCTGCAGTTTCACTGTCTGTCAAACGGGGGCTTGGACTACAGTCTCAAGGATCCTCCACCTCTTGATGTTCAGTGAAACCACAGGCATCTCAAGGAAATACCTCTTCCCAGTCGTGGATCCTCCCAAAGCTCAGAGTTGAAGAGCCCGGCCGTCTTCTGGGACATAGCTTAGAAGCCACATCCCTGGCACATGTCCCCTTAACATTACCTGTCAGCAAACCTGGCCTTGGAATCAACATGTAATAAGGAACCTGTGCATGGTAGGGAACCAGCAAGAGTGGGGGCCGTGTCTCCCCTCTGTGGTTACCCAGCCCCATCCTCTGACTTAGCACATTCCCAGACCCTTTCAGGACACAAAATGTTTCAGAACAAAGAAAAGACTATTCTCCTCCTTCCTCCCTTCCTCCCTTCCTCCATAAATAAATACTCCATGTAATTACTGCTCCTCTTGATCTAAAACATTTAGCAGAGACATTTCAAGAGTGGGCAAACACCTGCCGCAAAGCTGTGTCATGAGAAGCATTTACCGCTCAGAGTCACCCAGCACCAGACGACACACTCTTGGCACCTGAGTAAATACAGGGTCCGGCAGAAGTAGCACCTGCTTGAGTGTGGTTGGTAGGGTACTAATATGGGTGAAATAATTTATCATTTTAATTTGAGCATTTCACCTAAAATGCCGTATGGTGTCCTTGAGTGTGGTATTGTCACGTTACAGAACTACATGCTTACGATTTTGTAATAAAATGGGAATCATTTGTGCTGGAGCCTGTGGAATCAGACTCGGCTGTGGAGTCTGTGAAAAACTTGCTGAAGCAAAATGTTACAATGCAGCTTCCTCTCTTCCCTCAGCTCCCAAGACCAGTTCAGTGAAAAGGCTTGTCCAATAAAGAGACGTAACCATTTCCTCATTAACCATTCTTTCACCCATTCAGGCCAAATTGGTATTTGATGCAACAGGGGAATGTGTTGAGTACATTATTAATCAGGTTCAGCAAAGGGAAGGTCGGGGGGGTAACGGGCACAATTACAGGATGTGGGCAACAGGCCAATAAGAGCATGTCGGTAAGAGGGGAAATCGATGGTTATGAAATTGTGGAGGGTTATGAATGGTCGGAGGCAACTGAAGGGCTGACGTTGTGCCCGAACCAGACATGTGCAAGGCTTCCGTCTCCAACTGTCTTCAACTGTCTATTATTGCAAGGGAAACTTCCACGCCAAGGCAGCCAATACAGAGACGTAAACCCAGAGGCCTGCAACCAGGTCTTACTAATAAGAGTCACCAGATGCAGAAGATTCGATTGGAAATTTGTCAGACTGGGGAGAGCCCCAGCAGAAAGAAAGAGGTCAAGGTGCCCACCAAAGGAAACTAGGCTTGTCAGCTTTCGATTTCCTGGTGCGGCTGCTCGCTATTCTCAATAGACGCTGGAGGACATGGGTTTCCAAAAGACTTTTCCAGATAAAACATGCTGGAGTATGGAAATGGCCCCCAAACTGCCTTAACCGGGCATCGATTCTTTAGAATCAATGTACATTTCATTCAACAATAAAATGGTAGTGAACCGTCTAGAAGATATCCCTCAGGCACCTAGCTCAAAGAAAATCTCTAAGGAAGTCACAGACGTTCGCAAAGGATGTTGCA
Source organism: Carollia perspicillata (assembly GCA_004027735.1). NCBI lineage: Eukaryota > Metazoa > Chordata > Mammalia > Chiroptera > Phyllostomidae > Carollia > Carollia perspicillata. The sequence goes on along the minus strand of PVKM010005399.1, from coordinate 27,145 downwards.
CCAGAAATGAACCACACAACATTAAGCCTTCAATCCCTGTAAACAGGCGTGGCTACGGATTTCTTTTCAGAAGGAAATACATTAAGCTCTAACTACCGAGAGGACTCTCCGTCTAGGTTATCAAACACAGTGTAGTCCAAGGCAGAAATGAAGTTGTGGTCATTTTAGAAAGGTTTTTAGATTATTAATCTGAATCGTAGATGAAAGCTTTCATTAAGTTGCACCCTAGGAATTGATTTGCAATGGGTCGTTCCAATGTGCTATGCAAACTTGCTGTAGAAAATTAGTCATCCTAGACTCCCTGAAGAATACAGACATGACATCCGGGCATCTGTTAAGTTTGCTCAAAAACATATGCGAACCTTTTTTTAAGGAACCGTAATTACATCCTGCTGAAACCTCCAAGGACCCTGCTAACTGCCTTTGTATTACAACATCCATTTCCCACTTAGACAGTCTCTGCTGTGGAGAAGTATGTTACAATCTGCTCATTCTCGCGGCACACTTTCTCAGCCAGGGTCTGCCGATGGTCAAGGCCTTCCATGCTCAAAGAAGATCAGACTTGGAGGAAGCAGGCATTGTAGGGTGGTATGTGTATGTGACCTTTGTTAAAAATACAACCAGGAATTTAGAGCTGAAAGGGAACTTAGCATAAATCCAGGCCAAGTATCTCATTTTCAGGCAGTACCACTAAAGACCAGAGAGGGAAATGGCTCATCCAATGCCACACAGCTCAACTCGGAAACACTATATGGTACAGTGATTAAAATCGTAGACAATGCCGTCAGAGCGACAACAAATCCACTGTGCTCTACCACTTATTTGCTGTGTGACTTTGAACAAAGGCCTTAACCTCTCTGAGCCTCAGGTCCTTTATTTATAAAATGGAAACCATAACAGTACCTGGGAGGTAACAAGTCCCAAAGGAACGGAAGCTGTTAGTATCCTTTTCATTTTCACATACATGACCTCATTTAATCCTCACAATAACCTGATGAGGGAGAAAGGGCTGGGATTACCAGCCTCATCATACAGGTGAGAAAACTGAGGTCCACAATAGTGAAATAATTCTTCCAAGGCCACACACACCCCAGGTCCAGTTTCTTACGATCCTTCTGAAGTAGATGGGGGCAGTTCAGCCCCCATTCAGTGTCTCTCTGGTCTCCTTGACTTTGCCCAGAGACAAACAGGGAGCCAGGAGGAGGTGCGCTTATTTGTGTCTACACAGGAACAAAATTAATGTGGCCACCATTCTTAGGGCTTCAAATCCCGCAGGGACTCTGGGCCCAGCTGGCTCTTCCTGAACAAGGGAAGAGAGTAGTTGTATATTCGAAACTCATACTGACGTTGGGGGTGCGAGTATACGTGGGGGAAAGGGCATATTACTTCAGGAGTCTACTTCATATTTTACAGCTGACATCAGACTACTTGTCGATGCTCCATCAGCCTGCCCTCCTGACCCCCAAATCTGGCCTTTGGGAAAAGTCTAATTGCCTGCTCTGAGTGACAGCAGAGCCATGTGAGTGATAAAGTTATATACAGTCACTTTGTAATTATGTGCTCTGATGGAAGGCAGAATACACTGAATGAATGCAGGAGTGAATGAATGAATACACATCAGGGTTATTCATACTAAACTCTGGAGTGCAATATAGTGATGTCTCCATTAATGCATCTTCTGAGAACTCAGGCCCTGTAAGGATGTCAGCCAAGGACAGAGTCACAAAAAAGCTCCAGGGAGTGTCTTAAGTGAGGATCCTAGATATCAGCTCTCCAGGCATCACTTTGGGAGGGTTTCTGGGCCTTAGGGCCCATAAGGATGGACAGACCACTCAGGGATGAGTGACTGTACTCTGGACCACTGGGAGAGAGACCATTCTGCAGGAAGCAGATAAGCCTCCAAGAACAGATGGGCTGGGCGTCCACTGTTTCATTTACCAAAGCCAGTGCAAGCCTTTCTAGAAAAGCTACCACTATAAGCACCACCCTATAGCCTGGCTATTCATTCATTCGTTCATTCGCTCATTCCTTCAATGAAGAGTTCTCGGAGCACCTACAAAGTACCAAACATGAGACCAGAAATACAAAAATGAGAAAAACTTGCTCCACATCCTGAAAAACTCATTGCCAAGTAGGTGAGACAGAGAGGGGAAAAACTGTCCACCACACAGTTGTGGGAACACACCCAGTTCTAAGAAACCTGCTCTTGACTGTGCCCAGCTCCAGTGGAGCCGTGTAGCAACTGCTGAACTGCAGCTCCCAGACTCTAGCTAGTCACCTGTGATGGGACAAGGAAGGGGAGGTAGCTAGGAGCTGCCATTTATCGAGCTCTCGCTATACCCCAGACAGTGTCGGTGCTCTCTTCTCAGAAAAAAAGGAAAAAAAAACTCAAATGTGTTAGCTTCCTCATTGTATAGATAAGAAAACAGGATCAGAGAGGAGAAGGAATTTGCATGTGCTCCAGTGCTAAGGGCTGGATTTAGGATTTCATCAAGGGTCTGACTGAGTCCAGATCCAGCTCTTCCCAGGACAGCCTCCTGCCTCTCTCTCATCCACCACTGGCCGCTCTGGTGGGTCAATCCCAGGGACCTGAGCCTTTCTTCATTCCCATCACCCACATTCTTGCCCACCTACAGGCTCCTCTGGAAACTGGCTCACAGGGAAAGCTGCAGAAAGGCAACCCAGATAGGAGAACTGAGCAGGAAGAGTAGCAGCACTGGCTCCCCTTCTTGTCCTTCCTCTGTCCACACAGAGCCTCGGACCTACAGGGGCTCCGCAGAGGGGGTAGAGGTTGGGGGTGGGGCATCAGGCACAGCTGCTGCAGCTGCGGCCTCTCCCAGTGGCCCAGCACAGGGCTCTAGGAACTAGGAGCCACCCTGACGTCATGCTCACTGGTAACCTGACCCCTAACGACTGCTCCCTCCTCTCCTGTGCTGGGCCCATCTTGCAGGCACAGGGGAGAGGTCACCCCTCAAGGGAAGGAGCCAAGTGGAGCTCCTTTCAGTGGCTGCTGAAATGAGAGATAATTTTCGTTATTGACATGTCCCACAGGACCTTCCTATTCTCCGAGCTGTTCCTAATTCTCCGTCTCTGGCTGCTTCTAGAATCAGAGCTGCTTCCACTTCACACTAAAAGAGCAGCAAGGCTCTCCCATTGGGCTTATGCTCCGTTTTCGCTGGCCAAGAGCAGGAGTCAGGTTCAGTTGGGATGTTTTTACTCTAGGAAAATAAACACTTATGAATAAAGTCTTTATTTAGTCACTGACACAGGCACTCTATAAAATGGGTCTAGGTTTATTTTTTTTAAGATTTTATTTATTTACTTTTAGAGAGAGGGGAAGGGAAGGAGAAAGAGAGGGAGAGAAACATTGATGTAAGAGAAAAACATCAATGGGTCATGCCCTGCAACCCAAGCACATGCCTTGATGGGGAATCAAACTGGAGACCTTTCACTTTGTGAGAGGATGCCTAACCAACTGAGCCACACCAGTCAGTCGGGTGGTCTAGGTTAATTTAAACGAAATTCTAATAAAGCAGGCAGAGGGAAAGCATGAAATTTGAAACCTCTTTCAACCCATTGGGTGTTTATGGAGCACTAGCTTGACTTTAGCACTACGTTCCACTCTGGAGGATAAAAACTCAACAGGGACTCCATCTCCTCCCTCTAGCCTCTTACGCTCTAATTGGGAGAAACAAGGCTACCATCAGTGCCACCACCCCTGCTCCTGGCTCGCGTTTGCTAAACAGTTTCTGTCTACTGCGTACCTGCTAAGTGCTTGTAGTTCTCATTTGATCTTAATAATAAGGCCCCACTCTCCCTTCTGTACTGCCCTCATGCATGTCCTTCCCCATTACCTCTAGCTCATCCTCCCTAATCTAGCTGAGATCCATGATTTCTTTGAACACCATCTGGGGGCTCAGGAATTCTCCTCACACCTGACTCCAGCAGGTGAATCCCTTCTGCCTTCTCAGTCGTGTTGATAATAAGATTTGGAGACTCCATAGGAATCCAGATGGGAAGATCCTCTAGGGACATGAGCAGAAATTAGATTTTTTTTTCAATTACCATAGGCAAAGGGCTTCATGATGTTCTAGTAACACAAACTGCTTATTTGCCATTTCCCTTTGTGCAGTCCTACCCTGCCCCTGCCAGTGATTGATGGCCATCGGGGAAGATAGTGCACGCATCCAGCATTCATAGTTTCAAGCGCCCTTGATCTCAATTGGCAGTGAGTTGGCCCCCTGGGCTTGACATATGGCCTCAGGATTATGGAAGGTGGTCAGGGACAAAAACACTTCAAAGCTGGAAACTCTACCTGCCTTCTAAGCAGAAGGATGCCGGGTAAAGTGATCCACATACCAAATACCAGCAAAAGGCTGAACCAAGGCGTCAAAGAATCTCACACCAGCCCAGCAGGAACTGAGGCCCAAGAAAAGTCAGGACTCACCCAGTCACAGCTGTCAGTCCAGATAAAACACTGGAAAGTGTAACTTCTCTTCATACAGTTACAGACATGGGGGACAGCGGTTCCAAAGTAGACCCACCAAGATCACAATAGCAAAGTGTAGTTTTTCTTGGCTTATTAGCATGAACTCAGAGACACATTAAAAAAAAAAAAGAATTCACTTTTGGTCAGCACCAATGCAATACGCCAGGTGCTGTGCTAAGTACTTTTAAAATATATAGTATAATTTAATATAATCCTACAAAGTAGAAACTGTTAGCATCCACATTGCATAAAGGCGGTATGAGCCTTAAACATCTTAAGAAACTTTCCTCAGATCAAAACACCAGCACGTTCTGAGGCAGGGATTGAAACCCGGGTTGTTCTCATCACCAAAGTTCTCAACACCTACAGTTGAGCTTCCTGTTTTCCACTGTTGAAAGCTCCGTCTTCCCTAGTATATTCCACTTGTCAATTTGAAGAACCTAAGTAGGTATTTGTTTCGTTATTCACTTAATGCCTGGTTGCTCCATTGGGCTGTGGGCTTTGTGGAGGCAGGGACACTCCAGTGAGAAAGACAAATATTCAACACAATTCCATCACTCCCCGAACCATCACCGTCTCCTCCCCTACAGTCCCCTCTTTCCATCAAATTCTACACAACAGAGTAGATGTCAATCCGCGCCTGCCCACCCATGCCTCCTCCTGAAGTAATCTACCCTCAAAGGCTAGGTTCCGTAGCCTGTGACCCTGCCCCCACCCTAGCTATAATTGACTGGCCAGGGAACAGACACATAATTCTAGAGTAGCCAGTGCAGAGATAGATCTTCCTCTAAGGACCTGCTTTTAAAGTAGACAAGATGAGCTGAGTCAATCAGATTATGTCGTGTATCTGAACTAAGAAACACAGAGGGAAGTTCTCAGTGGACAGTGACATAGAGATAGGTGGTGATGGTAGGGGGAGGTGATGAGGGCTTAGCCTTGAAGTTGAAAGGGAAGAGAAAGAAAGTGTGCATAGCAGTGGAGGAAGGGTGTTAGGCAGAAGAGAAAAGAATGGATGCACCAAGATAGGCTAAGTGAAGCCATGACAACTAACGCAGAATGCATGGCAAGGACCTGACGCTGACTTCTGACCTACTAAAGCCTAGTGTTTGAAATTCTGTGTGGTTCCTAAGCACATGTGTCCTTTCTACTAACAAACAAGAACAGACCTGTTTATCCTAAAAGAATTTAGGTGAAACTCTTTGCAGTGAAAAACAAGCTTTCCTCCACCCAACCCTGCAGACCCCCGATTTTGGTGTTAATGGGGGTGGTCACAGGTTTTAATCTATGGTGAAAGTAGTTCTCAAACTTCAGTGTAATTAGAATCTCTGGAACGCGTATTTAAAATGCAGCTTCCTGGGTCCAAGGCCCAGACACTCTAATTAGGCGGGTCTGGATCAGGGCTGTTTCAGGTAATTGTCATGAAAATGCTCCAGGACAGAACTTTGAAAAACCCTATGCTTAATTACTTTTTGTTAATTGCATTGTGAGATTAATATTAACCATCAAACATGCTTTGCTCAGGAAAGGTCTACAGTGTTTGCTGTATAACAATCAACCCCCCAAAATCTTAGGGGCATACAAAAATAAGCATTTATTTCTCACTCACAGGTCTGCCTGTTTGCTAGGGCATCTCTCACTCACAGATCTGCAGCCCAGGAAGGAATGGCAGACACTGCCTGGGACATGTTCTTTGTACAGTGGAAATCAAAAATTCCCACAAGAGCAAGTGGAAACAAGTTATGCCTCCTAATTATGCCTAGGCTTGGAACCGGCACACTGAACTTCCTTCCATCCATACTGCACTGGTCACGCAGGTTACTGGCTATGTCCAAAGTCAATGGAGCAGCAAAGTACCTTCTTTCCCCAGGGGTGTGGGCAAGGAGGAAGCGACTATTCACAGTAACAATCTAAACCACACGAGGGGCATGTAGTCTAATGGTGGGACCTTTGATCGAAGGAGGGCATTGTGTCAGTTGTCCTAGAATCAAATCACCTGTCTGACGCTCAAGGGACCAACCTTTAATAGCAGCTCTTTGCGGAAATCTGTTTCTCTTGACTGTCATCCCATTTTTCAGCAAGAATCACCTGGCAAAGCAAAACCATCACCTAACGCCATATACCTTCTCTTCCAGGGAAGAAGGGCCCAGGTGAGCCAGGCATTTCTAATCGATGGCGGCATCATTTGTCTCTATTTCAGAACATTCCATGGGTTTCAGTAGGACACTGTCTCCCTCCCAGACTCCTCATTACTTGCTCTCATAATTTGTCCCATTGTGCTACAACATGTAAGGGCACATTTTGCACTGATTTATTCAGTACATTCCCATTTTGGTACATCTGAGCCACTGCCCTCGCCTCTAATCTCACCTCTAAATGATCAGCACATGCAGACATCAATAAAGTGACCTTCCAGGTCACCCATCACCATGGACCCATGAAGCTCAAAGGAAAAAGGAATATCTCTGCCAGGGGAGTGGGAAATAATAGCTTCACAATAATGAAACTCTGTCTTCAAAGTTCAGAAAATGCACACACATAAAGACACACAAATGCAGAACAAATTCACCACTAAGCAGTCCTTCCAGACACACTTCCATCCATTACAAAATCAAAGACAATTAAAGCCTTCTCCTTTCTCGGATGCTACCACTCTGTCACAAAGAGTCTAGCTCAGGGAGTCAGAAGCCAGACCTAATTCTCACCACCCCCCAATTCAGATTCACCTCCACCCCATTCAGAAAGTTGATTCTCATTCATTCGTTTAACGAATATATACTAATCATCTACTATATGCCAAACAACTTAGTATGTGTTAGGAATATAGACATAAACATGAAATGGACTGGCAAGTGAGGAAGAGAGACTTTAGGTGATTGATTAAACGTAGGTTTACACAAGGGAGATGCCCGAGATGTAAGAACTAAGATTCTTTGTTCTAGTTTTTAGCTTTCATGAAGACTTTCCCGTGTCATGAAGGATTTTTGCTTATTGCATTTTTAATCGTATCAGTGATAAAAACAGAAAGGAAACATTTGAAGTGAAACTTAGAATCACACTCTCAGAGGGAGCTTCTCACCTACAATACACCCTTCAGGTGTGGGGTGAGCGGGAGGTATAAAGGAACCTCAGTCACTTACCTAAGAAGCTGGCAAGAACCTGGATTCTGAACACCATGGCACTGTGTGCCCAGGTGTTCAGACTGGAACCTCTGTGACAGCTCTACAACAGATCAAAGACATAGGATCCTAGAAGTTGTAATCAAGATGTTGACTCCTGTCCCTTAAATCCCACCACCCCCCAGAGGTTCATGGGAGCATGGATACAGGAAACAGACAAGGCTTTGAGTAATCTTGTCTGTACTTACTCAGCCTAGCCAGCCAAGGAAGAAATAAATCCCCATGCACCCCCAAGTATATTCCTCGACCTATCTGTCTAACACACACAGCTCTGGTTCGTTCCCCCAGTGAACCCCAGTCCCCACATCAGGAGCCACCATGATCGGGCTCCCCGACCCCAATCCCTGTCTCTGCTTCCTCCCCCGAAGTGAACTGAGAATGAAGACTCAGGGCTCCGATTAGTCTCTCTCCTAGGAAGAGGCTGCACTTCAAAAACACCCACTTTTGCTCTGCCATCTACATCTCCTCCTATGTCTCTTCCCAACCCCCACATCCTTCTCCTTCTAATTATCCCAAAGAGAAGGAAGATTAAAAATTAATGCCCTGAGGATGGAAGTCAGAAATGTCATTATTTGGATTCATACCGCAGGCATGGAAGAATCTGATCTAAGCTTTAGGAGCAAAGTAAGCTAGGGTGAGATTTGGAAAACCTTTATTAATTGGAACTCACCTCTAGATAACCAGATATTTTTCCCCCTGGTGCTGAGGTTTTCTGGGATGCCATGAAGTATAATAAATGAAATTCATAAAACATATTCAAGCAAAAATGCAACTCATGGGGCATAGTGTTTTGGAACCACACAAAAAGTGTAGCCTGCTTCCTACATGTCACAGTCCCATAAATTGTAATTTAATGTGAAAGTGATGAGGTCCAGGTAGTTCCTGCAGGATGGCTACACGGAAGATTTGGCCGTTTGCACCCACTGTCCTTCTAAAGCAGAAAAGCTGACTTCCTTTTAGGAAGACACGCAGTAACAAAAGTTTAAACTACAAGGAATTTTACACGACCTTCATTTAACCAGAAGCATAAATTCAAACTAGCAATAGTCACCCATCCCTCCCACCCTGTTTTATTCCCCAAAGATGCCACCTACTGGATTTTGCTAAATGAAGAAAGGAAAACACATGATAAGAATTATAATAGAAATCACTTAACACTTAATCGTGTGCTAAGTGCTGCGTTAAATACTTCAAGTGCATTACCTCTCATAATCCTCACCAAAGGTTGCATTATTATCATCCTAATTTTCAAGATGAAGCAGAGGCCAGAAAGGATACGTTTTTCAGTGTAATAAGGTCCCAAAGTTGCGTCACTAACAAATACCAAACAACCTAGGTGACACTGCCCACTCTTTCCTTCCAGGTAAAGACCATCCTCTAGAGAGTTTAAGAAAGGAGTAAACGGGGAAACAGTCCAGACCAAAAGGGAAAAACGTAGTCTAGCAGGCACGGGTAAGTAAAGGGGCTCTGACGAAAGGGGAAAGTCGGCACTGCCTACGACTTACTACCTCTCAGCCCACCTTTGTGCTGAGGATTCTGTAATTTGGCTCCTGAAACCCAACAGAGGATAGAGCTGGAAAGCCAAAACTAATTCATTTTACTTCTGTCCAGAACTACCCTCATGTAATTTATAGAAATCTTTCAAGTAATAGGAATGGCCACCTATAAAGTGCCTGGATCACTGTCTAACTTCTAGCATCTTTAGGACCAAAATTAACCTAACTTTTCCAGCATCTTTCAAATCTGATATAAAAATGCCAAGTCTTCTTTCTCATGGGAAATGACTTGTTATTTTTAACAAAATATCAACATTCGCTTCTGTTGACTGAGGAAGACCATTTTTTTTCCCTGGAGAGTGACTCTAAACTGAAGGAGAAAAGGACTAGAGATCTTCACCCATGTTGTGAGACCTTGGGCAGGTCACATGCCTGTCTGCGCACCTCATTCATCAAATGGGGGAGTGCCAACTGCTCTGCTATGACCAGTACAGCAGATCACAGTGCATCCAGGGTGCAGCAGTCATGATCGAAAGTGCCACTGGGCTATTAGACACCATTCTACCAGACACGGGGGGAGGCTCTGAACCTCGGAGACACCTGGGATTCAAGCCACCCAGGACATGAGTCAGCCATACCCAGCTGCTGGCCAAATTCTCTTCCTCCAATTCTATTTTCTTGTTTCTGTGCTCATCTTTCCCTTCCCTTGGTCTTAGCCCCAGAGTAAAAGCTTATCACCAAATGTTTGTGTCACACGTGTGGCCTTCTAACTGGTCTCTGGTTCCAGGCTCTCTCACCTACAGTGCTATCTTCACCCCTCCTTATTTGCCCCAGTTTATTCTAAAATCTAAAAGCACCACTTTCAAGTCATCTCCTAATTCTGAAGCCTGTAGTATTCCCTCGATGCCTACAAGATAAAATTCCAATTGTTCGCACGTCTCTCCATTTTCATACTTCATCGTTTTCATCTTCGTTCTTCAACAAATATTTACAAAGCACCTACCAGGCACCAGGAAGTATTCTGGAAGCTGAGAAACAGACCTCACACTTGCCCTCCAGGAACTCACAGTCTGGGTTGTTGCAGACAACATACCTTAAGCCAACTCTTTCTCATCCTGTACACTGGTGTATTAGTCGGCTAGGCCTATGTAACAAAATACCACAGGCTGAGGAGCTTAAACAACAAGAATTTATTTTTTTTTCTCATTGTTATGGAGGCTTAAAGTCCAAGATCAAGGTGTAGACAGGTTTGGTGTCTCCTAAGGTCTCTCCTCTTGGTCTGCAGATGGCCTCCTTCTCACTATGTCCTCACAGAACCTTTCCTCCTTGCACAGACCTCATCCTACCACGTCTCTTCCTCTTTTTATTTGGACACCAGTCATATCAAATTAGTGCCCCACACTTATGGCCTAACTTAACCTTAATTAGCACCTCAAAGGCCCTATCTCCAAACACAGTCGCATTGGGGTTAGGGCTATGAATTTGGGGTGGGGAACACAATTCATTCCACACTGTGAGCTTGTATTTAGTTTCCTCTCCACCCAACACCAACCCAGCTCCAGTATGCTTCTCACTGGGCCTCTTACAGGCAGAGCTCAAGTTCCTCCTCCTCCAGGGAAGCCCCCACCCCACCCCTGACCTTTCCAAACCACGTAGACATTTACCTAATGTCACTGGCACCACTGGTGGATTGACTGACTGACTCCTCAAAGACACTGGAAGTCCTGAGAGATAGGGAACAATATCTAAACTCATCATTATAGCCCCAGTGCCTCATGCGATGGCTGGCTGGCATACAGTTGGTAGCCAGTACATAAATGAGGGATAAATGAATGAGTGATAAATGAATTAATGGATAGGCTGACTTGGTACTGTCTGACATTCTCTGCATTGAAATGAAGGCAGGTCATTGACCTGGTCTCTTTGCTATCCTCTCTCCCCTAATGCCTGAGTAGGTCTTCAAGACCTACTGAACTGAGTTGCCTCTGGCTACAGTCTCTGTGCTTCCTTTTTCAATAACATGTGAAATGTACTGTGGTAGGCCCTCAGTATCCATCCTCTGCGTGTTTGATTAACATCCCCTCTATTCATACCAGGAAGACAGGTGGGCCATCCAGGCAGGGAGCTGTCAGAGGGCAGATCAACATGTAACTGCTGCTTCCTCTGGCCCCAAAGGGGCAGTGGCAGCACATGGCCCAGGCTGATGAGTAAGTGGTTCAGCTCAACAGGGAAGCTGGGGCTGAAGCTGCATCCTGAACTGATGTGTGAGCATCCGTCCACCCAGAGCCACACACCATCAGCTCCTCAGAGCTCGGATCACTAGGGCAGAGGACAATTCCTCTAAAGCAGCTCAGCCTCACCGTGGCCTGTGAACAACCTTGGGGAGAGTGGTGGCATGTAGCTCTGATTTGATGAATGACATTGTCATAGTTCCCAGATAAAAAACACCTGTAAAATGTCACACAGGCCAATACCACTATGGAGTGTGTGTGTACTCACATATGAGAACCCCTCTATATACCTGCGCACAACTGCAAAGAAGTTGGAAGAAACTACTTTTAAAGTAAAGTCCAGTTTAAAAAATTTAGAGATATAGCCCTGACCAGTGTGACTCAGTTTGCTGGGCATCGTCCGGCAAAGCAAAAGGTCTCCAGTTGGATTCCCGGCTTAAGGCACATGCCTAGGTTATGGGTTCAGTCCCCAGCTGAAGCGCATACCAGAGGCAACTGATCAGTGTTCCTCCCTCACATCGATGTTTCTCTCCTTCTCTTTCTTCCTCCCTTCTCTTATCTCTTAAAAAAAAAGAGAGAGAGAAAATCCTAATGGCGAGGTGAAATTACAATGCTGGAGTCTTGCAGATAAAATAAGTGTGGAACCCTGGAAAAAACCCTTCAAGACAGCATTTGCACCTGTAAAATGGGTTCATTCTATCATCTATGTATCTATCTACATTGAGTTCTTGGGGGAGATCTAAATGAGATAAAATGAAAGGAGCGCCTCATGCACTCCCTGGCACATAGCAGCTGTTCAAAATGTCAGTTACTTTCCCAATCCCTAACCTATTTTTTAATGCCTTCTGAAGAATTCATTAAATCTAATCATGTGCACTTGGGAACATTACCTCAAAATATGCATGTGTCTTGTTTTCCATCTTGTCTTAAGAGGAACACCCACTGCTCTGCTCCCACTGGTGCAAACCCACGAGAGCGCCGCTGCCGTGGGAAGCATGCAAGGTGTCTTTCCTTCAAGTCGCTCCATTCAAAGGGCTGCAGATCCCCTCCAGCCACCCACATGCCGAACGAAGCTTGGCAACATCTTAGAAGCATCCGTCTCTGTCAGTCTAGCGACTGATGTGAATTCTCCTGCCTTTTCCTTCAAAACACTGTTTCAGCACACTGCTTTTTTTCTATTCTACTCACTACACCCAATCTAGCCGCCCTTAATCACAGGTACCCATCACTGCAGAGAGCTCCTAACCGTCTCCCTAAATCTTACTACTCCCTCTTCTTTCTATGAGAATAGACAACATATTAAACTAGTCATCTTGGAGAATCAGACTCAGCCTCAGGACCACAGGGAAAGAGGAGTCTAAAGCCAGAAGAAACATTCGTTTATTCAACCAACGTTTATTGGGGCCTACTGTGTGCCACGGAATGAAGAGATGGATAAGACCAGCTCCTTCTTCAGTGAGGCAACAATCTGGTTCAGGAGCCTGACATGTGGAAACACATCTGGGCCACAAGGAGAATGCGATGAACTGCTACCCTGTCTGCACTTGAACAAGGTAGTGAAACATGAGAAGGACCCATTCTTCACGGAAGATGGATGAGCGGCCTGGCGGGAGGGCCTTCCAGGTGGACATAGTGTACAAACTAAGACTCAGAGGTAGGGTGGAGAATGTGAGGGTTCAAGGAACAGTGACCAGAGTTTGCCAAGAAGAGATGTGGGTAAGAGACAATGGGAGACTATAACACTCAGAGCAATTCCCACTTACTGATAACTGACTATGTGCCAGGCACAGTGCTAAGCGCCTTACAACCCACGAGTAAGCACCCCTGGGGAGACAGCTCAGGGGGGCTGCAGGACTCTCCCAGGTTAGATGCTGAGGAGGACAAGACTCCAGTGAAATTCGAGCTTTTACCCATTATTCCCTGGAAGCTGGGCACAGTGTACAGTGCCAGGGGCTGGGGAGGCTGTCTTCTGAGGAGGCAGTGGCAAATCACTGACCAGGATGAGGACAGCCGGACTCTGGGGAGAGCAATCTGGCCAGGGATGGAGGCTGGACCAAGGAGAAGCAGGAACAAGGCCATTCTACCAGCCAGGCGAGAATTCCTGGACCTGAAACTAGGGTGGTGACAGTGAGACTAGGAAGAAGAGACAGCTGCCAGACACACTGTGACACGGGAGCAAAATGGCTGGTGACTAGATAAAAAGTAGTAGACTTAAGGGGAGGTCAAATAGTTCTGAGCGGTAACCGCAGGTCACAGGGAAGCTGGGGTGCACTTAATACAGTGAAGAGGACAGGCTGATGGGGCCAGTACTAGTGTCCACTCCCCTTCGAAGGGCAGGATCTGGCAACCCCGAGCGGTTCGGGCAGCCCTGGAGAGATTTTAATGATACTGAGCCCGAGTTCACCCTCTCCGAAGTAATTTCTAAAACACTGTCTCCGGGAGGCTTTCATGCTGAGAAGCTGACAGCCAGGAGAATATTCAAGCTAAACCATCTCTGTCACTTCTCAGTCGCCAAGTATCTTAAAAACCCGAGAACGATTCTTATTTCACAGTGTTCATCCTCTGTGGGAAAACTCTGCCTGCGAAGGACAAACTTCCAAGGAGGAGCAGAGAAAAATCAATCAAAGAGTCATTCCTCGGACTGATCAATAGGTGTCTGTCAGGGAAATTTGACTTCTGCCGTCGGCTCCAGTTAAGTGGGTTCTTACAGCACTGCACAACACTTACCGCGCTGACGCTCTCATGTGGCAATTTGCAGCCCTGTGCCTTTCTGGACTTTTTCCTGACCTCAGCACAGAATTTGAATTTAACAAGTGCTAGGCACGCATGGGAAGTTACTGTCCATAAGTGTCACCCAGGAAAGCCACCGAAGGGGGAGTTTTGAATGGCACCCACTCCTGCTGCAGGGCGAGAGCGGGCACATTAACGTCCAAAGTCGGGCATCGGATCATCTCAGGGCCAGCTGCTTCTCACTGCGGAGGTCTCCACTCACAAGGCCCTTCCTCGGGGAGGCAGCCCCCTACACACGGCTGAAATGAGCCCTCCTGGGGGTAAGAAATGGTCCCTATCTTGATCTGTGGGGGCTGCACGGGTGTACAAGAGATCTAAAAATTCGTTGAGCTATGCACTTAAGAACGTGTACTTTATTGAATGCAGTCATACCTCAGTTAAAACGGAGACTTATAACAATCATAACTAGGAAATGGACCCCTCCCTGGCCCCTTCACCACCGCGCCCTCTTTATTTTCCTCAGAGCGCAGACTGCTGTCTGTACAGAGATGATCTAGTGACTCGCCCTTTGTTTACCATTCAGAGAGGCACTCTCCAACACAGTAAGTAGCCGCTCATCACACGTCAGTCTAATTTTTAATTAATTACGACACAACAAGATTTCAAGTTAAGATCCTTGGTCACACTGGCCACATTTCGAGTGTTCTGTGGCTAGTGGCCGCCGATGAGCACAGTGCACAGAGAGGACTTCTCCATCATTGCGGAAAGCTGTACGCACAGCGCCAGTCTGCAATGGGAGCTTCAGGAAGGACAGACCGTGTCTGCCTGGTTTACAGCAGGCTCTAAAAGAATGGCATTTGGCACAGGGAGCCTCTTCCTGGACGCTCGTTGAACAGATGAAGGAAGGAATTTTGTAACACCAAAAAAAATCACAGAGCAAAAACAGAAATCTAGAAACACCCTATGTGTACATCTATAGGGATTAGTGAGATAAAGTTCTGGCACCTTCTGTAGTGGAACCAATCCAGTCTTGAAAAGGCACGAGGTAGGCATGTACGTAATGACTTAAATATGTGCACTATAGTAAGTGAAAAGCAAGTTTCTTAAAAACTTGTACAGTGTGATTCCATTTTACTAAGAAAATAGTTAGAGATGCTTCATACCAAACTGTTACAGCAGTCACTGATAGATAGAATGGGGGAAAAGAGGAACTTAAACTGTATTGTTTCGTGATGTCTGAGTGTGCAATGAGTGTGTATTACTTGAGCATTTTTTAAAAGACTTAAAATCACATGCAGCCATCTAAAGAACAACAGAGGAAAAAAGCCCACATTGCAAACTGTCCCAAGACTATATAAAACATGTCTTGAATAATTACCAAGTGCCAAATAATTACCAATTGCCAAACTCCTTATTTGATTGTAACAGTCTTTCATTTCATTTCCTTTCATTGGAACAGTCTTCCTGTAACTAAATAGGATTGCCCTCTGATGAAAATACAGAATCTGAAGACCAGAGAGGCAAAGCGGCTCTCCCAGGGCTGCACAGCTGCACACAGCACAGCTGGCCTTTGAACCCAGCTCTCTGGCTCCACAGCGCTCGGCACTCTTTACTGCAGAAAGCACGGGCAAACGCCCACAGAGAGCCACGTCCCGGAGGAGCCCTGCACTAGCCACTCTGTCTATATGAAACCCCCAACAGGGGCCAAGCTACAACCAGCAGCATGATGCCTACCAAACCCTAGAGAAAGTGGCTTTTGCTGCTCAGGACAGTAGGAAATATAGCAAAATTGAAACTAGCCACACTCCCTCTGCTTTGTCTTCCCGGCTTATCCCACAGTTGTCCTTCATTTGTGTAACAATTGAAACACACACACACGCACGCACACACTGAAAGCAATGCCATGAGGACCTCATGCCAGCGAACGCTTGGTAACTTAAGCATGCTGGTGGAGGCGTCCCGGCTCCCCAGCAGATGCCTCGATTGTGCCTTTGTTGGATTTTCAGCCAATCCCCCCTGAAGGGAGTTTTCAGCTCACCCGAGGTATCTGAGCCAAAACGCTGTAGAGTCGCCTTTCAGCTCCCTGGACAAGACATTCCAGGCTGCACGCTGGGAGGCTTGTTTAGCTTCACACTTGACGCAAATGGGGTGTGTGTTTACCCACAACACACACACATGCACACACCAACAGAAGCTGCTGCAGTGGCGGTGTTTGTAGCAGCCCAGAAACTGTGCTCGGGCAATGTGTAACCCGATTTCCATGCCTATCAGGGGAAACAATCCAATTCCTCTCCAGTAAAGTTTCAACCCCTGCCCAGAAAATTCAGTAGGAGATGAGATGTAATACTCTATTAAGCCTTATTTTGCCAGCACAAGTGAGAGTTCACTCAAGCATGGAGAGTCATTAAAATGGATCTTACATATATCATTATAAATTTAATAATCGCCATGACGGCTAGAGTTCAAGTTAAAATGAATGTCAGCTGAGCATGACCAATTGATGTTACCCCAGCTGCCGCAGAGCCTCACTTGGGGTTACATTCTCCTTCCAGAGGCTCCGTGGTACATGTGGACCCAACACAGCCAGAGCCAAGAGCAGATGGGAGATGCAGACATCGACGCCTAGCCAAGAAGAGGCCATCATAATTGCATATTATCTCAGTATACCAGCCCAATTAAAATTTTCTGCAGTGTCAGAGGTCCCACATGCTCCTCCACGAAGTGTCTGGATACCAAACTTGGCTAACACTTAGTAAGATGCAGTCAATCCCTGGTTCTCTTCCCAGCAGTAACTGATTTTTTTCCTATCTCTCAGAAAGCTTCTGTAGAAACAGGGGCAAACAGGTCTGGTACTGGCCTGGCCAAAAAAGCTCATTTGGTTGTTTGCCATACGGTGGCTCTGGTCGTGCACAGTTGTCTCTAACTTCACTCGAAACAGTTTTGCTAGATTGTGTGGTGACAGCTGTCCTATCAGCGTGCATTTTTTAAAAACTTGTCAAAATTGGTGAATTTTTGTGTAGCCATTCTAATATTGAAGAAGGAAGAAAATACACAACATTTTCCAGCACATTATGCTTTATTATTTCCAGAAAGGTAAACATGCAACTGAAACACACAAAAAGATTTGTGCAGTGTGTGGAGAAGGTGCTGTGACTGACTGAATGTGTCAAAAGTGGTCTGCGAAGTTTTGTGCTGGAGATTTCTCACCGGATGATGCTCCATGGTCGGGTAGACCAGTGGAAGTTGATAGCAATCCAATCAAGACATTAACTGAGAACAATCAACATTATACCACGTGGGAGGGAGCCGACATACTTAAAATATCCAAATCAATAGAGTTATTGGTGAAAATGAAATGTATCTTTCATTTTATGGAAAAAACCATATGGACTTTTTGGCCAACCCAAAAGATTATACCCTGAATAAATCAAACACCACAAAACAAATTTCCCTTATGTAGGTGCCTAAGATGGTGGGCATTCTTCCTTTGATACACTGAGTGCAGTGTCGGGAGTGGGAATCACCTTAGGGATGGAGTCAGCACCTGTGCTTTTCAAATGTAATTTGTTTCCATTATTTTATCTTTTGTAAGTCAGCTCAAAACCTCATACAAATCCTTCTCCCTGCCCCCACCACACCGACATATACACACAGCCATCTAAAATTATTAGGAAGAGTTTTAAGGCTAGTTTTTACTTCCACATGTATTTCACACCAGGAAGAAATGTTCTTTCAAACTCACGAGGAAAGTAGCTATTCCATGCCACCCTGTGAGAACACCACAAGTTTTTCTATCAGTCACAACATTTCAAAGGAAATCACGAAATTTATGTTTACATTAACACAGGCTCTGGCCCTGCGGGAGCTGTGTTTAACCCTTGCCCCCACGCCCCACTCCCTCCCTGGCACGTTCCCTGGGAGTGAGGAGACACAGCTTCGCCTTTCTTCCCAGACAACCAACCACGCAGTGCCTTTCCCGAGTGTGTCTGGCTTCTACAGACAAGTTGAACTTTAACTGGTAGACACAGGTCCTGGGTGACGGCGGCTTTCAGATGCATGACAGCAAATGACCTGCGCTCAACAGGCCTTTTTAAGAGGCTGTGACATCCTCACAGATGGGGCCAAAGAGCCAAGCAGGATATATTTTTGATCCATGAACACAAGAGCCAGCAGACCACATGGAGAATAATATCTCAGACAAAGCCACCACTGACGGGAGCGCCGTTTCCAAAAGGTGCTAAGAGTGTGTGACTCCCAAAGGGGTTTCAGTGCAAACAAGCTCATATTTGACCGAGAGAACTCCAACACTCTTTGTTAACTCCCTGAGCGAAAGCTTATAAATCTTTGCCATCCCAGCTCTCAGGATCAATTATTTTTTTCTTCCTTTCTCCCTCCCCTTGCCCATCAACAAGTCAAGACTTCAAGCCCGGCAAATCATGAGCCACCACTCCGCCTGCCTCACCAGAGAAAGACACACCAGCATAATCGGCCACAACAGCACTGGGACGGCCACCTGGGCTCTGCGACTCACGCTTAGCAATTCCAGCACCACAAGCCAAGGGACAAAAAAAAGTTCTGCCACTTACCCTCTTTTGATCTTCCAGTCCATGGGTAACCAGCTTTCTCTTCTGCTGTTGGCTGGACTCGGAGACCGATTCCATTTCCCAGGAATAAAATCCCCTCTCTCCTTCAGCGATGCTTCCAAATCCACAAAGGAGGAAAATAACCCAGGCAAAGGCGAGGCATGCACGCCACCAGACACAGCTCCCGCCAGCCGAGGAACTCCTCGCTACCTCAAAGGTCTTCCCTGCTTCTTACAATCCAGGCGGGGACCTCACGTACCATCGCTGCCTCGGCAATCAGGGCGGCTGCCGCCGGCATCGTGAGAGCTGGGACTTGGGGTCTCACTTCAGTTCCAAGACTGGCTTCCTGAGAGCCCAGAGGACAGATCTGGGCACAGATGAGTCCATATCCTGGGGCACGTGCCACATTACTGCCCCCGAAAGCCTTCCCTTCACTGTCTCCTTGGCACCGATAATTTATATGTCAATAACAATGTAAATGGGCATTTAATCCACGGAGCTGATAGCATCCACATCCCGCTCCGGCAGCCCCTGACTCCCATAAATCACCACAAACACTGCTCGCAAAGCCGCCCCTCACAGTTCCTGCCAGCATTCATCACAGAGGTTGCTCTCCTCCCAGGCTGTCAAGTTCCTCCACGGCGTGGGACCCATACCTGAGGAAAAAACGTGCGACAGTCAGATGTGTCTGTTGTGGAGAAGGACAGGTTTGAGCGGCCTCGCCCACCATCTGGAGCCCAAACCAGGCAGCAGCCAGCGATCTTCCTCCGAGCCCCTTGGCACTCCGGGCGCGTCCATGGGTAAGCAACCGGGGTGGGGGCCACGTGGGCTTCCCACTCCTCCCGGCCAGAGGACACACGGAGGAAATAAGCACACTGGAGCCAGAAACGAGTTATCTTTCAGCCCTTTGTGGGGTGCATAATCATTATCATCACCATCATCATAGGAACGAGGCACCCAGGTATGAGACAGGGAAGCAGTGGTCTGAGAAGCACAAAGGCATCCACATTTTTATCCCCATTACAGCTGCAGAGGCAGAGTGTGGTCTGCAAGGCACCAGGGTCCACTGGGGAGGTGAGCAAGAGCAGCCTGGACCGACTGAGGGTGGAGAGGTGACTTCGCTACAGAGGCGCTGCATTCCCTGCCTTGGAACCTGCAAGCAATGCAGGCACCCAGTCACCTCCTGACTGACGTCACAGAAGCTGGGGGTTGGCGGGGCGGGGGGACATGGAGGGAGGAGAAAGGAGGGACCTCCACACCAAGGAAAACATTTCGCAAGGAGTACACCCTTCCATGAACAGTCTGGGAGGTAAGGACATATTCAAAAATTCCCATAAAGAGGCACGAATAAATAATTGTAAGTGTCTCTTTCCACAGGACCAGTACCTCCAGGAAAGAAAGGGGAAAAGGGACAGGGGGAGGGGGAAAGCTCTTTACTGAAAGGCACTAGTCTCTTGCCAGCATTTCTAATCAATACACTAGCCATTCTATGACTCAGGCCATGCCAGCAGCCGGGAGAGCTGTTGCCAGATCCGGCCACGGCAAGCACTAGACAGAAGCCCTCAGACCCTCCCTTGCAGCTGTCCTGACCGGTGGCCACTTTGGAAGGAGGCCGAAGCCATCCCCTATCACAAAAGGCTTCTGCACAGCTCAATGCCAAAGCAGGTTAAAAGGCAGATAAGAGACACGGACACAAAGGGCTTATACGAACGAAAAGGAGAACAGCTTCTCTTGGGAGAGAAGCTGCAGAAAGATTGAAGGCTTCTCCTACACCCCATGAAATGCTCAGCCAGAGCAGATTTCTCCAAGTGAATTCCCAAGTCACAAATGTTCTGAATTTGGCCAGAATCGATGAGAACAGAATGTCCAGAAGAGGGGTATCTCATACACCCATGCTGGCTGACATGAGAGGCAGAGTGAGTGAAGCCGTGGAAATAGAAAAGCTTCCACATACAGACACCCTCTTGTTACCCACCACCACAGCCCCTTCCAGGGGTCCCTGGCAAAGGTGAAACTTCATATCCATTCTTTTTAGTTCCAGACGACAATGCCAATAAACTCTGGCAAACTCCCTGCAAGTATTGCCGTGCTCTGAGTCTAATCTAAAGCCTCAAACGAGAGGACTCGGAGTTAGATTTTAACCTCAACTCTGCAACTTAACTCATGCCATGACCTTGAGCAAGTAGTTAACCTCTCTAAGCCTCAGTGTTCTCATCTATAAAGTGGGGATAATGACAAGTGGGAAGATCAAGCTCACTGACACAGAGCGAGTGATCAAAAGATACCTAACATGCATGGAATGCTTGCTATATCCATCCATTCAACAAATCTCTACCAAGGGCCTGCCAGGTGCCAGCCATCTCTGTTTAAAACAGGGATTCTTAGCCCCGTGTTAGAGATAAGGAAAGTCAAGTAACTTGCCCAGTCACACAGACTGGAAGTTGTAGGGCCAGAACTGGAACCCGGGTCTGACTCCACAGCCCTTGCTCAGATCCATGCCTCTCTGGCAGGATCACTGTTATTTGGCTGTTCACAAGCAGCCTGAGTCCAGAGTCCACACTTTTTACAGCTCCTGGCGTTAATGAATAATAATAAAAAAGAAAAGAAACGAGTGCCAAAAGGGTCTCCTACTTAGAAGGGTCTTCTCCGGAGGGCCGCTCTACTCACAGCTCTGGGCTCTCTCCATGTCTGAGAACTGCTCTGCACTCTGCACCAGGCCCCTAGCTCTCCTGGGTGAGACCTTGTCACATCCCATCATGCCAGCCGGCGCACAGGCCCCAAGTGCACATGGGCACAGACGTTCTCGCCACAGAAATGCCTCCCCATCAGTGGGGAGCGGGAGGATGTTCAACGCCTCCTGCGAGCCTTTTGTTTTTGTTTTCTATTTCTCCACCAGTTCTGGGGCTGTCACTGTCCTGGTGCTGGCGCCAACGTGGGGAGGGGTTACCCGAGCGAGAGAGGGGGGAAGCAAGGATGCTGCTGTCAGCTAGCCGCCATATCCAATCCGTTCCCTAATCGGGATGCGTGGGCTTCATGAGAGCGAGTCCTGGGGCAAAAGCTTTCCTTTCTCACTGCCCAGAGAAATCTCAGGAAGTTTAAACACTTGAATAAAAAAGAACTACAAGGCAGGAGTAAGTGAACATTTAACTGGGTTGTTGAGAAGTCAACATGTGTGTTGAATTGATCCCTAAACGTAGCAACATACCAGCTGCCTCTCTCCGCGTCATGAGTTAGGCAGTAGCAGGGCAGAAGAATGGGGAAAAAGGAGAAGACTGGACCAGACCGCACCGTAAGATGGGTCAGGGGAGTATTTGGGGCAAGACCCAATTCTCCTTTAAGTCCACAAAACAAGTCCAGCCTCCCAAAGACATCCCAAACACAAGGCCAGGGCTTCCTCCTGCCTGGCCCAAACACAACCAACAAAAGGCTTCAACTTCCTGTTCCACAAATCCTTCCTGCCTCCTGGGCAATCACCAGAGGGAAACTTTTTCCTAGAAGAATGGTTTGAAGGTACAGCCCAGGATATGGGCAGCTAGGAAAGGGTCCAGTCTCAGAGGTACAGGCATCCTTCTGAGAGGGCCCCTGACGTCCCACTCTGCAAGAAAATGCTCTGCTAAATGCCCATCGTGGATCCTAGGTACCAGACAAGTCACACGCCATGCCCTGCCAGATACAAGGTGCTCGCTCCTTCCTTCTGCCTGGGTGCCAGAATCGTGAGCCCATTTTGTATGTGTGACCAAACACCCTGCTTAAATTTTCCAAAGTTTTCCAAATTGGGCAAAGCCCCTTCAGCCCTCTCACTTTTCTCCCTTCTCTCTAGCCTCTCCTGCACTCCCCCAACCTTCCTACCGGAGATGGCTCTGAAGTTGGGGAAACTGGCTTTAAATCCGGATGAAAGGCTGGGGGTGGGGTGAGAAAGGAAAGCCTGACTTGTTTCATCTTATAACTGGAGTTAAGCTTCTGAAATCAGAGTGTATCCGCCTTTCCAATGGTCCAATTAACACTCATCACTAACACAGAATTTTTAATTAGTCTTTGGTGCCAATAGGGGAAAGGGAGGACCTTCTTGGAAACCTAGACTTTCATTAATCAGTCAATCAATAAGTTGCATAAGATGTAAGAAAGATAGTCAAGGAGACATGGTGGTTTCTGGGCTGGGTTTTTAATTCGGGGTTTTTTTTTGCTCACGACTGGCTCCCACCTAGTCCACCACTTCTGCTAAGGCTTCCGGGAGAGCAGAAACCAGCCTCCAACCCTGGTGCCTTTCTTTGCAAACGGTGAGCGGTGAGCGAGCGGAGTGAGCTCCCGCCGCTTCCCTGAAGAAAAGAAAGGATCACACAGAAAAATAAGTCACTAGGGCCCCAGCTGGGCGGCGCGGGCTGCCGCTGGTGCCGCTGGGGTCCCTTTGCTAGCAAGAAAGGAGTCGGCTCAGCGGAGCGCACAACCGGGAGGCGCCGGGACTCGTAGCGCTGGGGCGCCCCCTCCACGCCCACAGCCCTCGCCCCTCTGCTGGGGGCTAAGCAGAGCGTGGGAGAAGGAAAGCCAGGGAAACAGGGGCAGGGAGGTGGGGTGCGGAGGCCGGCCTAGTTACCCACGGCTCAAATCTACCTACACACACGGACACAGTGAAGAGACTCAGACAGACTGCCACAGGCAGAGCAGATACTCGCAGAGATCCAGACATACACACCCTCAGACTTCTAGGCAAGCGCGTGCCCACGTGCGTGCGCGTGCACACACACACACCCCTACAGAAGCTCAGATCACACACGAGGATGCACATTCACCTAGCGAGGGACAAGCACAGACAGGTACCAGATCGACATTCAGAGACAGAGATGGCTAAGAAACAGAGGCACAGACAAAACGCACATACACACTCACCCATAAATACACAGACAAGCACACAGAGAGGAGAGACGCACACAAAACCCAAAAATACATAGAGACCCAAACAGAAGGATCCACAAACAGCAATACAAGCACCCGAAGAGGGCGTTCACAGACACCCACGCCAACAGCAAACACAGAGGGAGGGACCCAGGCATGGGGATACACCCAGAGATGTTAGCACGCACAGGGGGTATGCACAGGGACACACAAACAGAAGATACTCAGAAACACAACAACACTCACAAGAAGATACATCCAGCTTCACGCACGCACCACCAGAGGGACACACACCCATTCTGGAGGTGGGCGTGTGCAGCGTTGCCAGAGGACCAGAGGACTGGAAAGTGCGCCCCGGAGCTCGCAAAACGGCCTGGCAGCGCCACGCTGCCCGCTGCAGCCTACATTGGCTGAGGCACACTTTCTCAGGGCATCTCTGAATAGGGGCCCGCCGGCCGTCAACGGTCCTTCCGTCCATGTGCGCCGGGCGCTGTGCTTCCCCTGTGCGGCTACGGAGGCCCCAACCTTCCCCCAGGATCCCAAAGTGGAAGTGTGGCCCCTGCGCCGCTCCAAGAGGCCAGCCCTCTCCCCACCAGCAATCCCCCGCCCTTCCCAGCCCCTGGAGCCCAGCACAGAGCATCGCTAAGTCCTCTCCTCCCTGCTCGTCCCATTACAGGACAAACTTTCCCCTGGCCAGTCCCAGTGCTGGGCAGCCTGGCCTGGCCAGGCCCCGGTTAGACGGTGCTGGGGGCTCCTACCTGCGCCCATGCAGCTTTGCAGAGCCACAGCCTCCAGCCTGTCTTGCACAGCGCTCCAGCCCGCGCTCCTCAGCCCGGCCACCGATGCAGCCGCTCCTTGCCCTGCCGTTACCGGGGAAACCGCCTCCTCCTCCTCTTGCTAGCCAACCAGCACCGTTCACATAGTGCGTCTCAGCCAATGGGTGAACTCACCATCCCTAGTCCCCTTCCAGGGTCCCAAGCCCTTTCCCAGGCTAGGGGACTGGGGAGGGGAGCAGGAGTCTCCCCAGAGCTGCTGCTACTCCAGGAAAGCATCCCCCCACACCCTACCCTGGGAAAGGAGGCAGAGAGAGTCATCTGGTCCCTCCTGTTGGGGCTCTTCTGCATGAAAGACATACCTGACACTTTAAAGAAGACCCACATCACTGGAGAACAACTCAGGACACCTACTTCAGCCTTCCACTAAATCCAAAATTCCCCTGGACAGGTTCCCATCAGGGAGCTGTCCATCCTGTGAAGGCTCTCTGGAGGGGGCGCTCCCCAGGCAGTGCTTAGCATCTTCCCTCTAGCAGAGCTCTGACTGGGGGTGTGTTCTTTCCACCACGGAACCGGAACCGAGCTAGCCTCCAGGCCAAGACCCGTTTCTGCTCTCCTGGATGTGCAGAACAAGACACCCATGGCCCCCTAACAGTCAGACCTTCAGAAATTAGAATACAGCACACCCTGTCCCTCAGGCGAGCTTTCTTCAGAAAGGTCTTCATCTTCCACCTTCCCCAGAGCCGTTTTGAAATCCAAGAGGCTTGTGCTCAGCTATGTCCTTCTCCTCCTCTTTCATGCAGCAGTCTAGCAGATAAGTGCCCAGCTGGGAGAAACCTCAGGGTCCTAGCACTATTTGCAAATAAGACCTGAACCAGTGACAACATAAATTCTCTCATCTCCTGAGTTGAGGTCAGGTCCCAAAACATGCAGTAAAAGGTGAGACTGACATGTCTGTCTGGAGAAGTGCTAGTGGGGACACTTGTCTCTGACGATCTCTTATTTCCCCCCAATACCTTCCTCCAGTCAAAACTTGCTCTATCACATGGGGTTTCCAAGATGAGAAGGCAAGAAATCATATTGGTCCTGGCAGGAGGGTGGTCTGACCTTTCCAAAGCTTACAGATGCCACCAGGCTGCAGGGTCTGCCCACAGCCACAGGCAGGTCTCACCACACCAGTGCCTGGTGAGGGTAACATGGACCCAGCCAGCTCATCGGCACAGGAGCTCAGGGCACAGGCCAAGGCAGAAGGCCAGTCCAGCTGCGGGGCCACTGGTTGAGGGGTAGGAGGAGATCCAGTCTTTGGAAGGGGGTGCACTCATCCGCCATCAGAGCAGGAGGGATTAATGAGGCCCACACAGGGCCCTGCCAGATCTGTACCAGTCACAACCACCACACCCCAGTCTGGGGGCAGGAAGGTGGCTGGAACCTGCTGTAATCGAGAGCAGAGGGCCCAGCTGCAAGATAGCAGCAGAAGGGGAAGTGCGGCTGGGGGTAAAGGACACCTATGCTCATGTTCACGCAAACACGTACACATATGTTACATGCCTGAGTCCTGCCCCATTGAGACTGATCACAAGACAGAAGTGAAAAAGAAAAACCATGTCACTTTCTTAGCCAGTTCCTGCAAGTGTCCCTGAGATCATGCAAGGACGAAGACCAGAAGGGGAATGGTAGCGTAGTGACATCATGAACCAAGTTATAGGGACTGTGACAGGATTAAAAGAACACAGACCTGAGCCAGACTGCCTGGGCTAGAATCCCCTCTTGGTCATTTATCAGCTCTACGATCTTATCTCTGAACATACATTTCCTCCTCTGTGGAATAGGGTAGCTAATATTCCTCCTGACAGAGGTTCTGAGGGTCAGATGTGATCATGGATGAGCACTTGCTTTGTAAGCAATAATGTACCTTGCAGAGAAGGGTTTTTACAATAGACCCAGTTTGCCTCTGTGCTGGTTAATTTCATGTGTCAACTTGTTCAGATCATGGTACCCAGTTTTGGATCAAATACCAGTCAAGTTGTTGCTATGAAAGTTTTGTTTTTTTTTTAAAGATGCGATTAACATTTAAACCAGTAGACTTTGAGTAACATGGGTGGACCTCATCCAGTTATTCAAAGGCCTGAAGAGGGAAGAATGAGGTCCCCAAGGAAGAAGGAATTCTGCCTCCAGGCTGCCTTTGAAGTCAAGACTGCAGCATCAGTTCTTCCCTGGGTCTCCAGCCTGCCAGCCTGCCCTGCAAATTTTGGACTTTCCAACCCCAGAATCACACGGTCTAATTTCTGTACCTAATTCCCTATTGAGAGAGTGAGCAACAGAGAGAGAGAGATCCTATTGGTTCTGCTTCTCTGGAGAGCCATTCAGCCCCTTCCCAGAATGATGGGATTTGCCAGGCAAATCCAAATAGAGGAAACAACCAAGTGACTGGGTCGGTAGCCTGATTATGAGCCTGAAGTTGTTGGGGTGTGTGTATGTGTATGTGTGTGTCTCCCTAAGTTTGGTTCAAGTGGGCGTGGGCTTATTTTCACAGATGGACTTGATACACTGCTCTGTTGAACAACCTTTCATCTATTAGATGTGGGCATCCTAGGGAACGTTTTTCTAAAATAACTCCCTTTCTCTCCTGCCACTATGCCTGCTACCTTGCTCCCTACGTGTACTCTAGGGTCCAAGAGGACAGAGTGTGTTCTGTGAGGACTATGCACCCCCTCTCTCTCTCTTCCTCTCTTTCACACACACACACACACACACACACACACACACACACACAGGGA
>PVKM010005398.1:0-48017 GCA_004027735.1 Carollia perspicillata | reverse complement strand
GTATTCGCCAGGGTGAGGCAACCCATGTCTTTGTGTTATGGTGCTGTATGTGGGGGAGGGATCCGAGAAGGAACAATGCTGCTTGCTAGGCTCTTGACCAGCTGGCTTTCACTTGCTTCCCCAGCTACCCACATGCAAATTGGGTCCTTGTAGTGCTGAATCCTGGGTGGGTGGGTTTGTGTATGTTCTAGGACCCTGTGGTCTCTCCAGCAAGCTCTCATGTGATGCCAGGAGTTTCTCCTGCTCCCGCAACCCCCACAGATTTCTATAGCCAGAGGTTTTGAAGCTTTATTTCCCTGAGCTGGAACACTGGGTTGCATGGTCTCTCTTGCTTCCCAGTTGTTCTTCCTGGTTTATCCACATGCAAATGTGGAACTCCCTGGTCCACCAGCCACTGCCTTGCCATGTGTCCTCTCCACCCTGGCTGCCTGTCTCTGCCCCTACTACCAGTATGAACAAATGTTTCGTCTTTAAATCCTTGGTTGTTGGACTTCCATACAGTTTGATTTTGTGGCAGTTCTGGTTTTTATGTTTTTAAATTTGTTGCTGTCCTTCTTTTGGTTGTGCAAGGAGACAAAGTGTATCTATCTACACCTCCATCTTGGCTGAAAGTCTTGGAAGGAGCACTTTTGAAACTGCTGAGTGGGAATGTGTAGCCCAAAAAGAGAATAGCAGTTTTGTTAAGTGGAGAAAAAAGGTAGAGTTCAAAAATCGAGTTTTGCTGACTTTTTAAGCAATAACTGATGAGTGGAGCGATTATTTTTAAATGTAAAAAGTGATGGGAATAGAGTCATTTAATTATACTACCATGACATCACACAGTTGTTATTTGTCTGACCTGAAATCTTAGAAGTCCACATACCTTTATGTTAAAGAGGCTAATATTTATTTTTCTACTATTCATCTTTTTGAATAAATGATAGAATATTCTCTCTTGAGAATACATTTAGCCCCGTACCCAGTGACATCAAACAATCTGAAAGTTACGTCTGCTGAGGGATATTCACCATAGGGCACTTTCCACCTGTTCCTGGTAGAAAACAGTGGCACCATCACTAGACTCCACCAGAATATTTGGTTTAAATCTGTTTTCTGCTTCATTGTCATGGTTTTTCTGCAGGATGTCTAGACTGCTTTGCAGCCCTTACTCCCTTCCTCATTCTAAACTAGACTCCTTCCATTTCCTCAGCCAAATATTTGAAAGACTTTCCTTCTAGCCCGCACCCTTAGTATAGATTACTCCCATCACTTCTATTTTACTGATCCACCTTCCCTATTACAGTAAATAAGCTCCTATGTAAAGGAGCAATGAAAGAAAGACCCCCTGCCACTGAGTTCTGACTGAACTGCACCACTTCCACACAGACCTGAGGAAGACTCGGTTCCTCACTTCTTTGTTTCAATTCACTCTTCGTCTTCAGTTTCCTGATCCCTTGGCGCTGTCTTACACCCATTCCTCCCGAGCTTCCTCTCACAGCACCACTTCCCCCTCCGCACCTGGAAGGCCCGAGCCTTGCTCATCCATTGCTCTTCCATGTCCTCTTTCTGGTCTCTTACAATCTCTCCTCCAACAAAATGCTGGTTTGACCCCTCACCTACATTTAGATAAGACTTCTCTACCCTCTGTCTGTCAAATCCTTTGCTTCTTCTAATTGGCACTGACTGTAACTTGCAATTACACACTTATTTGTGCAAGGCTTTATTAAAATGGGTCTCTCCTGCAAGGCTGATGCCCGTGTGGGTGAAGACCATAGTGACTACATGCTCACTGTTGTCTCCTTAGCTTCCAGACCACACTTAGTACATAAGAAGTGCTCAGTTAGTGTTTGAGGAGGGGCATGATTGAATGTCCTCAAGCTGATTTTACATCTTTGGGGTTTTTTAAAAAGATTTTATTTATTTATTTTCAGAGAGAGGGGAAGGGAGGGAGAAATAGAGGGAGAGAAACATCAATGTGTGGCTGCCACTCACATACCCTGCTACTGGGGACCTGACCTACAACCCAGGCATGTGCCCTGACCTGGAATCCAGCCAGTGACCCTTTGGTTCACAGGGCAGCACTCAATCCACTGAGCCACACCAGCCAGGGCATTTACATCTTTATTTTTTTGTGTAGCTCATTTAGTTAGTTGTAAATAACTCCTTTAGTTATTTGTTGTGAATGCCAGCACGACTTCAGCTGGCTGAGCTTATGTACATGGGAAGTTTCATACTGACTCCCCGAACTCCCCGAGCCTGCCTGCCATTCCATGCGGTTCTTTCCCACATCCAGGCTTCAGGAAAGCCAACACTGAATTGTTATTCCTGACTGAGCCCAAATGTGACATCCACCAAGAGGACTTCCCTGTTTGGACTTCCCCAAGCTGACTGAAACCTTTTTTTGTGATTCCAAAATCCCCTTTCTATTTTGTTATTACAGAGGTTTCAAATAGTATTAGAGTTGAAAACTTATCTACCTGTCCCTCTCATAGGCTCTTCTTTTTAATCCTCACCCAAGGATATGTTCATCAATGAGAGAGAGAGAGAGAAAGGAAGAGAAACATTGGCATGAGAGAGAAACATCGATCAGTTGCCTTCTGTAAGCAACCCCCCCCCAGAGATCAAACTCACAATTTACGTATATGTGCTGAGCAGGAATGAAACCTGAAGCCTTTCAGTGCACGGTGTGATGCTCCAACCAACTGAGCCACCAGCCAGGGCTCAGAAGCTCTTAATTATGTAACATACATTGTTCAAATCAAACCTAGGGCATTGTAATTCTTAATGGAATTTGATAAATGATCACATGCCATGATGACATTGGTTAAAATATGTGATTATAAGGAAAATAGAACAGCAAAAATTATGTCAAAGAACAGAAAGGAGGAAATACTTTCTAACAAATTCTTGTTTCTTGCAACAGTCAAACAATTCACAAAACTCCAAGATATCATTATTTGGAGAGAATGAAGACAAAAAAATGGAGAAATACCACAGAGTGACCTGGGGACTGAAAGAATTTCAACATGGTAACTTTTATTACTAAGACATCAAGTCAGACAGTGGTGGGTTTCCTTTTATTACATATTTTATTAGTAATAGAGCTCTATTCAACAGTCTTCATTCCATCTCAATTAAAGAAATTTTCGCTGAGTTACTGAGCCTTTAAAACGTAAGTTGGCACTTAACATGGAGTAATTAGAACAGCTTTTACAATTAAGAAATAAGACCCGTGGAGCACTGCCTTTCTGCAGACTCACGGAGGGGCTCACACGCACTGA
Organism: Carollia perspicillata; assembly: GCA_004027735.1. NCBI lineage: Eukaryota > Metazoa > Chordata > Mammalia > Chiroptera > Phyllostomidae > Carollia > Carollia perspicillata. The sequence continues at coordinate 44,757 of PVKM010005398.1, read as the reverse complement.
GGCTATGACCGGAGGCTCCCGCCTTCGCCTCTGGGGAGACACACTAATCCCTAGAATCGCACCGCCTCCAGCAGCTTTTTGTGTACATGGATTTTTTCAGTATTTAAATATCAACTCTGATAAAATTTGTGCTTAGTGTTTATCACATTACTCCAATTTGTGTCTCAAAAAGTATGACTATTCCTTTCCACATGGATGCTTAAAATATTAGAGAAAAAGGAAAGATAATCACCATATACTTTATTATAAAATTACCTTTATGTGTTTTTAGGAAGTTGTAAGAAGCCTTACCTATGTATGCCTATAAGCATACATTCATTATATATAACATTTTGCATAACCGCAAGTATGAAACTTCAAGAGCAGTGTACTCCACTGGCACTTAAACGCAGTACAGTCACCTGAACACTACTGAAAATAACAATCCCCAAAAGGTCAACAGTTTTCACCAAGCAAAACTTGGTCAGGACCTAAAAATAAAGACCCTGAAAAATAAAATATCTCCCAAATATGTTAAAAGGCAACCCCGTGTCAACCGTGGTGCCATTTTATTTTCTAATACCTCTCCTTACATCACAGTGTGGGAATTGTAACAATATGATACTCAAATGGTTTCATCAGTTAAAACCATCTATAAAAGAAGAGTTCATGCTTGTTCCATGTGCTTTTGTTCTTTTTTTTTTTCGAGGTTATTATGTTGTCCAGTTGATAATGAGCATTTCTTTGCAAGGTGGCCATTTGTTAATGACAAAGAGCTAAACTTGCTAATCTATTTAAACTACGTAAAATACTTAAGGGCAAAGTCAAATACAGTTTAACAGAGAAAATGATAACTATCAAGGAATCTTGTTTTAAAGTTACTCTTACAATAAAAAGCCATAAAACAATTTTTTAAATCTGAATCTAGCTGGTACAATGCTTATTTACCAGTCATGCTGATAAGAAGTGAATGTCTATTCTTATTAAATCCTCATATTTGGGTAATCTATCATTTCTGAAGCCTTGGGGAAAGTTACTCGGATCAGCCTGAGAGTGCAGGGGTGGCAGCGGCAGTGATTATTTCTTACCACACTCTTCCAGAGCTCCCAAACAGCCAAATCACATCGCACGTTGGCAGGCAGACTTGAAATATTTCCTGTTCTTGTTCACTAATCTTTATTGGTGACTGATGAGGAAAAGCAGAAAGGGAAGTGTGTGCGTCACCAAGTAGAATAAACAGGAAATAAAGGAGTGTGCTGGTATAAACTAGGGTAAGTCCCTCTGCTACATTTTCTAACGGCTTGCATCACTGATGTTCCGCTGACATTCAACTCTGCATTACTCAAGTTTTTCTGACCTTTAGGAGCATTTTCCCAGCTCTAAGGAAAACTCCTATTAGAAAAATAAGCACATTGTAATAACCAAACGCAGGCCTGGTTGAACTCTGCCGTGGAGAAGTGAGGAGACCACAGTACTTCTCTACTCGTTCCTCCTACTTCACCAGATGGTAACAATATGATTCTTTGAACAGCACTCCGTGCAATTTGCCAGACAGTCATAATGATCAAGCTACCAATACGAAGACAACATATACCATGTGTGGAGCTCTGTAAGACATTATGTAAAACCATAAAAGATACATTAAGCGCAGTCCCTGTTCAGGCTCACAAAGCACACAGACTCATAGGTAGAGTCGTGTATTTCAGCATTTGGTCAGCGGTTGCTTAGATGATGAAGATAAAGAGCAATGCACCACAGTGGGAGCCAGTGACTCTGGGAAACCTCCCAGCACTTCCTACTGGAATTAAGCAAATACAGTGAGCTTGTGACACACACTTATACCGGCAACTTCCTGCTGAGCCAAGATCACCAAATGTAACAACTTCACCAGCCTTTTACATGCTTTCATCACATGCACCCCATTAATCATATATGCATGCACATGCTTTGACTGATTAAGGCGGTTCACCAGGTTCACTTCTCAAAAGCTTATGAGCCCCAGACACAATAAATAGATTCACTTTCTGCAAAATATCAAAGGGACATAGTGGCCTCAATTATTTCTTTTATACTGGAAGGACAAATTCAATAATGGGATGTTTTCTTTCCCATTTATATCTCTCAGTAGGAAAATCAGAAGAAAAAAGTAACAAAACAGAAATGTCATATTATCAAATCATGTTTTAAATGAAACAATATACAGATAAAAAAGTAAACTAAGCTTCAAGTAGCAAATCTGCAAGCACTAAACACTGGAGCTTTGCCAAAACAAACCATCCAAATCACTCAATAGGACTGACCACCAGTGGAGACCTAGCCTGTGCCAGCTCGAACAGAGCTGCTTATTCATATACATGCATGTGGGTACGGTCATAGGTAGACATGCTCATATAATATATGGTGACAACTCAGTTATTAGAAACATAAATACCAATTTCTTTCATTTTCTGCACAATGATTCTCAATCTCTCCACTAGCAGAAACCACCACTACTATGAGAAACACTAAATGTCAATCTGCTTGTTTTTCTATAAAATAACACACCCATTTAACTCCACTTTTTGAGGATTACTTAGGCCAGCTGAAAAAAAAGTGATGCTAATTTAAGGATAGGTCCTAGCCATACTAAGGAAGTACATACTACCAGGAGTAGAAAAAGAAAAGGGTTTTGAACAACTATTTTTTTTTCTTTTGAGGTCTGGTCCATTCTTAAAAATGCTTAGTGAAGTGTCACAAACAGTCATTAATCAGATGCTCATGAAGCCCTACTGTATAAAAATGTAATCTTTTAAAGATTCTTTATGTGAGTGCTTGGGGATGATAACATTGCACTAACATTTAAATTTCATCACAAGGTTCAGAAATTAGATTACAAAGATGTCAGCACTGCACTATTCCCTAAATGCCAGCATGCTTCTCGTATTAGTTAGAATTCCGCACCTCGAACTCCACTCATTTAAAAGGTTGCAGGGCCAGCGTGCAGGCTAGTCACATGCTGCAACAGCAAAGCAGAGCGGCAGAGTTCAGAAATCTTAGTTACAAATATATTAACCCAAAGAGTTTCTATTTTTAAAGAATATATATATATAGGAATTTATGAATTAGGAATAATCACAATTCTCAGGAGACTGAGTGTCTTGTACATCTTACAGAGTATTCATTTTTATATCTGCTTGAAAAATGACAGCATCCTAATTATTCTGTCAAGGTTAATATGCCCCAAATTAGACTCCTAAACCTTAGTGGATGCCTTTCTCCAATAGCCACTGCTTCTCATCTGTCACATTTTTCCTCCCTAAAATTACGTTTTGCAAGCATTTTCATAGAGTCAATTTGTATACCCAAGCAACCACTAAATCAAAGGACTAGAGTGGTACAATCACGAGATCAATTAGAAAACCACCTTCAAAAATCTTACCAAGTGCTTTAAAAAGAATCTTCAACATGGATTTTAAAGATTGCTGATAAGCTTGAAATTTCAACTTCTAGTAAGATAGATAAACTTCCAATGGGGACCATACAGCCAGATAATATATTTCAATTCAAAAGAGGAAAGTTTTGAATTAAAGACAACAAAGAATCCATAGAGGCAAACACTGAAGTGAAGTATGGACCCAGGAAATTAGTAAACACAAAAGCCTAATTTTATTCTGAGAGTAGATGACAAAACTTAGTAACACTGATATCATTCATGGGCACAGGACACAGGAGAAAGGAAATAACCCCTAAAGAGTGTTGACAATAAAGAGTTTAACGTAGGCTTTCATGATAGACAAAAAGCTGGGATGTAAAAAAATCTGTGCCCCACGGGGGAGATCGACACGTAAACCTGACTACCTTGACACTGGTAGCAGGTGAACCCCCGGGGGGTGGGGAGTCATATCTGAATACACACCTATTGAATCCCCAAAACCAGAAGCTGGGAATTTAATTTAAAGTTATTCTGGCAGTAGTGCTCCCAAAGGGCTAGAAGGAAAGGAAAGACACAAACTCCCAAACAATCCCCACAGTATTCTAAGAAACACAGCTTAAAAGAGGAAAAAAATGAAAAACTTACAAGGCACCATGAATGAGATGGTGAGACTGTGGAAACAACAGAATCAAGTCTGAAAGATATTACACACTAATTAGAATATTATAACTGAGGACGTAAAATAACCGTTTCATGTATTCCAGAAATAAAAAGAAATCTTTAAAAACATAAGACACCATAAACATGATGTGGCTGGTCCCACATAGAACAAAGGAGAAAACATACTTTACATGAAAAGTCAGATGGATATGTAAAGTAGCATGTTCAACATTACTGGAGAAAAACTTGGTGAAACAGAAGGAGGCGTGAAGAAGTAACCCAGATGCAGTGCCTACAAGTTAAGAGGGGCAAGATACAAGAACACGGGAGTCAAGAACAGCGAAGACAGAAGCAAACGGCTAACGTGCATCTGTCAGAGATTCAGACAGATAATACGCAGACCACCTCTCCAAAGTGCTAACCGCTGTTAAGTTTTCCAGAACTACCGAAAGTTATCGAACTTCGTATCTAACAAACATCAAACAGGATGAATTTGGAAAACAAAAAACAAAAACCCATTACCATATACATCAGAGTAAAATTTCAGCAGCAAAAAAGAGAGGAATTTAAAAACAGTGATACATGAACAGCTGACGTCCCAAGCGCGCAGAAGCCGCTTTTTGCAGAATTTCCAATGAACCGCACAGCGAGTGGACGGATTCATTTTATGAGCTAAAAGTGATGGTCAGTTTACAACCCTCCACCAACTGAAACTAATTTCTGAAGCCAGAAATAAAAGAGGCAACAAAAATGCGTGCGTTCACTCTTTAAGACACTGTCAATCACGCAAATTAGATTGTCTAGCTTTTGAAATGACTCCAGGCAAGCTAACGCTGAAACTCTTGTGGGGGATCAGATAGCTACACAATAAACAGTACGTTCTGGAGAAAAACAAGATCAGGGGGCCGGCCCCACCAGCGAGTCTACTCTGTGAAATACTGCAACCCTTCTCCCAACCTGGTCATTCTCAACCTGCGCTTTAATTGTCCTTTTATTCTCAGAAGTGAGATTAGGGGTCATCACCTTTAACATGCTAATTAATATTTACTGTTTGTGGATCCAACTCCCATATTAGAATATATGCTCCACAAGCCAAGGATTTTTATTTTGTTTGCTGAGTTGTCTCAAACATCTAGAAGAGTGCCTGCCACATAATAGGCATTCAATAACAGTGTTGAATAAATAAATACAATGAGAAATTTAAAGCTATAAACAAAATGGCTAATAGACCAGAGATCTGAGAAACAGACTCGTGCCATTTATGGCATATTTAATCACGGGGAAAAGGGTGAATTTTCAGTATATGGTCCCATGGTTAATTACTTATCCAAAAGTGAAAAAAATAAAAGTAGATAACTAATTCATATAACATTCAATCAATTATAGGTGGATTAACAATTTTATATAATACTTTTAAGACAATGACCAAACCATATCCTTAAGAAAACAACTAAAATGTCTATAAACAAGAAAACAGATGGAGGAATCAATTCAGATGTATTCCTCCCATTGAGTATTGTGTAATAACTAAGATGAAATCAATTTACTGGGCTGCAATCAATTTTTTTAAAGACAAACTAAGCAATACAAGAGTGCTTGATTCACAGTAAATGTAGGTATTCTGAAACATCACTCTCAGTTCTGTGTGTGTGTGTGTCCTACCTGGCACTAAGGCATATTTTTTGCAGCAGCTGCCAGTCAAAACTAATTGAAAAGCACCGGTCTGTGGTAGTGACAATGGGTGATCAGCAGCTTACTTACTCATCATCAACATGGATGAATTAAAAACACAATGTAAGTTACCGAAAAATAGGTATCATAAAATTCCATCAAGACACCAACATGTCTATGCCAACAACATATTGATTAGGGATACAGAAATACGTAGTAATCCTCTATTCCTTAATGAATGTAGTAACTACATGGGATTGCTTATTGTACTATGGAAACTGCGCATGAATTTCTACATGTGGTCTTTGGTATATGTGTTTCACAATAACACTAACAAGCTTAGAATATGACTATTAAAATATGTAATGTGCTGGATAAACAGAGAATGATCCCTGTCTGTGGTCCTGTAATTCCCACCTTTCACCTCCAGGCTGAGAAGGTGAGTAGGAGGAGGAGAAGGGACACTGGTCTTTTCTGTGGTTCGGAAATTCAGACACATTTCAGGCAGTCAGAATCCTCTGGCATAAGAATTATTTCTTCTTGACAAAGAGACAATACATTCATCCAAAGACACAGAGAAAACAATGAGATAAATATTCTCAGGCATATGAAGCCTGAGTACTATTTTTGACTACAGTCTAATACTCTACAATATAGTCATCATAATAGATACAACCATTTCTAATTGATGACCATAAAGGATTATTACTTTTGTTTAGCCATTACAATTCTGCAATGTACACACCTGTGTATTTCTCTAGGGTAACGCCTAGCATTTGAATGCAGGATCGAAAGTTTGCATATGTTTGGTTTTGACAGCTACTCCCTAACTGCCTCCCAGAAAGGCTTTATCATTTTTCATTCCCACCACTGCTAGAGGTGAGCACCTGCTTTCCCACATCAGTGCAGGGAAGCCAGCGCTGGATATGATCAATCTTTATATATATTTGCCAATCTTCACAGTACTTGAAAATTTCAATCCCAGATAAATGGTATAAATGGGTAATTTTTTTCATTCTTGTCATTCCTTTTTTTCCTGTATATTTTTTGTTTAAAACCTTCCTATTTCTTTCCTAGTGTTTTCATCATTTTCCATTTTGATTCATAAGGACTTCATTCATATTCTAAATTAACCCCCTGACTATTAATAGGCTGCAGGTACTCTTAACCATTCTGGCTCTTGTCTTTTAATCATGTACATCATTTTATCACACACATGTTTTCCACTTTATGTAGGGTTATATGTCAAACGTTTCTATAGGTGAGAAGGATGATTACTATCTCCAAAAATATTTTTCAGATCAATTATTATCTACACAAATAATTGGAAAACAATTATTTAAACAGTAAATCTCTCTAATAGGGTTGAGATGGCGGTATACTTGTGAAGGTTGCAGTTTTATCTGAAATAAAATCAGCTGAAATCAGAACCTATTCATGTTTTAACCTATGTAAAGGCCAGGGCGCCTGTGCAAGGCTATCAGAGCTGAGAGAAGTCAGCTGGGCTTCTCCATCCCACCAGGGAGCGCGTCCGATCGGATGCACGCGTGTGATCCTCGGGACCTGTTTTTCATGTAAAACATGAACCAGTGCCATCAAGTTTGCGGAAAAAAATATGGTTTTTGCCCCTTACACTATTTGTTTACTTAGAAATATGGCCTCTAATACCTGAAAGGACAGTGTTAGAGAAATGTACTTACAAAGTTTTTTTTTTTTTGAGTCCAAATGCAAGTATGATTCCTCAGGCACAAATTTCTGTTTAATTTAGTGACATAGTGGTGTAATAAAACCATTTCCTGTTTAGTTCACTGAATGGATAAAACAATAAATAAATACTTTACCCATACGATCAAAAGATTTAGTGAGCACTTCAATACGTTCAGTATTTTTTATTGCTGTAAAAATATTTTAATGCTATCTCTTACATACCTAACAATGTAATTTTTAGTCTCTGAGTAGAATCTGGGCAGCATTAATATATATTCCCAGTTTGCATATTATGATTTCTACAATAAACCTTATTATTAAAAAATCTGTAAGCATCATGCAGAATAAAGAATTATGCCCATCTAAGCTGGAGATTTTCCACATGAAAAAGTTGTTCAAGGCAGAAAGTTACATCTTAAATTATCAGAATATACAAATTTACATAAACTAGTTATTTTTATCTTCATCCTTCCCTTTAAGTTGGCAGGAAGACTGTAGAACATAATTTTGAGAGGTGGCTACATACATTTTTTACGGCTTCTAGTTTATTCCCTTTGAAGGCAATATTAACACCTGTTAGATTATACTCTATTACATTCCCCCAAATTGACTTTCAATTCAACACATGCTTCTATTTGCAACTCTCATTTAGCTACAGTTAATCTTTAGCATGCACCATACATAATCCTATTTTAAGATATGTACTCTGTGAGAATTTGTATCTCAAAAACTTTGCTTCTTTCTTCATCCTCAATAAATTGACCTAGAAATGTGGTTCAGTATGGAGAAGATGGGTCAAAAGGAGTTGAAGCCAGATGTCAAATGGTAATAAAATCACATATAAAAATATAACTTTGTCACATGTAAATGTATACATAGAATGTAGGTCAATAATGCAGGTTATTAATAAAGTGTACAACTTACAGCATATTGTACCTGTTCACATTTTTATTTGAAATCAATGTCTTATAAATTATCTCAGGAAAATTTAGCAAGTTGATTGGAGATGAAATGAAGTTTATAACTCAGGAGAAGAAATGCTTTATTGTTTGCTAAAAAATACTTCCTGACTACTATCATACACTATAATATTCTCCCTAGAGTAGGGAGTACATGACACTATGTGGGCTACATGTGTGAAGTAAAAATGTAACACACAGCCCCAGCCATCAAGATGCTGACCTGAATTTAGGATTTTTAATATGTTTATTGATTTTAAAGAGAAATGATGGAGGAAGAAAGGGAGGGAAGGAAGGAGGGGGAGGAGAGAGAGGGAAAGAAACATTGATGTGGGAGAGAAACAACAATCAATTTCCTCTCTTTTGTGCCCGGAATGGGGTTTGAACCTGCACCCACACATGTGCCGTGACTGGGAATAGAACCCTCAGGCTTTTGGTGTATGGGATGCTGCTCCAACCAACTGAGCCACACCAGCCAGGGCTTGTATTTACTATTTTTAATAATACGTGACTAAAAGAACATCTCAGTGAGGTGTTCTTTTCATGTCTCATAAAGCTGAACTTTAACATAAACTATGTTTACAAATTAAAATATTAAACTCACCATTTCTAAACTAATATTGCTAACCAAACAGCTTTAAGTGGCTATAATCCGTGGTCAGAATGATACTCATGTTGATACAGGGTGCAGCCAAGAGGGGGGCCCCCAAAAGGGACTTGGAATGGGGCCCAGAATTCAAGGTGTCTAGGAAATATTAGAGAGACATATAAGATGTCCTCACCCCTTCCCCCACAGGTGTGAGTTGGGAGAAGGGACACATGGAGCAGGGCATGCAGGGCTGTTTGGTACAGGCACAGCCTTGTAGCTAATCCATGGCATGGTCATTTAACATATCTATGGCCTTTGGCGGGTCACTTGGATATGTTAAATAGCTGTGGCCATGCTTGGAGCCGGGGGATGGAAGACACTTCCCCCTAAGATGTAAGTGGGGGCAGGTCCCCCGAGTTACAGAGCCTGCGTGAGAGCTGGAAGAAGATTGGCTCCAGGATATGGGTCCAGATCTGCCCAGACTCACAATGGCAGCCCAGCAAACTTGGGATAATACAGGGATGCTGGCAGGTGTAACCGATTGTAGGAGGAGTCGGAAATGGGGCTGCAAAGGAAGACTGGTGCTGGCATTTAAACCGGGTCATGGCAGCCATTGAGGAGAGGGGGACCGTGCGGTCTTAGCAAGAGTACAGATCTCCTTGCAGCTTTGCAAGGAGCGAATCCACGAGGCTTGGCGAGACTGCAGACCCCCATAGCTCTGGTGAAGGAAAGAAGAGGCTTTGCCTGGATGGCAACACAGCTGACGGTGCCAGCAGCCTGGGACATTGGACATGTGCTGCTTTTCCTGACGTACGGTAGCCCACATAAGGGTAGGGGGAGAAGGAAGCACTGTGGGCATCAGTAGTTATCCTAAAGGACTTTGATAGTTTAATGAGGACATTGGGTCATTTATTTAAGTCTGTATAGCCTTAAACAAACCTTTCTTTTCCTTCTCACAAATCTCTGGCATTGAGAGATATCTTTCCAATCAGGCGGCAGACAGACAAGCCCAGTAGATGGTCCGGACAGTATTAGTATACCATCCTCCGGAGTCCGGGCCCCTGTGTCTGTGTGTAACTGTTCTGTAACAATGTTGATGTTTTTAACTTACCTGAGACTTTTGTACTTCTGATGTTACTAGAATGATTTTACTATAATAAACTGGGATAGATGAGTAACTTAGGAAAGATCAAGTGACTCATGTGACTTTTGTACAGAAACATTACGTAATTCTGTGACATCAGTTAGATAAAAACAAACACAATGAGAATCCACATTCCAAAGGCAACAATGATCTTTGGGAGGGGCTCATTTGGAGGTTCGGTTAGATAAGATCAGATCCTTCTTGGCCCAGGTCTTGGCCAACTCCTCTTTTTCTCACTAAATCGTTTCTATAACCTCTCCACCAACTTGTTGACATCATTTAGCTGCGTTTCAGCTCCTTCATTTGTGCCTCACCACTACTCACACACAACATTGTTAGTAAAAACTAGTGCTGCCTCACAGGGGGCGCTACTGTTAGAATGCAATTTTAAAAATCAGTGGTGCACAAAGACAAGCAACCTTGGGAGCTTCTGTTCAGCAAACGTGAACAAAGAAAAAAAGGCAATCATAACTCTTAGGAAACAAGCACAAAAGCAAGTTTTGATACCAGGAGGTGAGACTTCAGGGCCAAACAAAGGCAGACCCTCAGGGGCAACTGCCACCCTGGCTTCCAACGCTGGGTTGGCTAGTTAAGGAAACCGAGTCCTGTACAGGGGATGTTGTGACATGGATGCCACACTACTCACCTCACAAGGTTGGACGAAAGATCTAACGTCAAGACCCAGCACAGTGTTCAGTAATTCATAAATGGTAGTTTCCTCATCTGTCCAGCCGCAAGGCTGACTGTCAAACTTTTGGCCAAGGCTTGCCTCAGTTTTTCTATTTTTCCTCCAAGCTTTCACTAGTGCAGCAATCTCCAAAATGGGGGCCCAAGATTGGCAGCTTCGAACTCGTGAGAAGTGTAAATTCTCAGGCCCGAGTTCAGACCCACTGAGTCAGAAACTGCAGAAGAAACCCAGACACCTGCGTCACTAAGCAGGGCTCCCAACGGGCTTCAGTGCATCTGTCAGTCCGAGAGTCCGTTGTTGTGGATCTGAAGCTCATGAAAACGTGGCCAAGCCTCGTAAAGTGACTTCCGTTCCCTTATTCTTTTTTTTTCTTTTAATTGTTGTTCAAGTACAGTTTTCTGTCTTTTATTCCCATCCCATTCCACACCCCCTCCCCCAGTGCCCTTATTCTTGCACAAGGTTTCCTGGTGACTCAATTCCTTCATGGAACACAGCAGTTTGGAGGAACAAGGTAGCAGTGGCCAGGGACACTGCCCTGGAGGAATCAGGGAAGCAGGGCATAGTGCAGTCCTGCCGCACAGACTGACCTTCCTCATCAGGAGTCTGGTTGCAACAACGCTTCAAAATGTGTTAAAACTTAAGAATACATTGTTTCGAAGTCACCTTTTCCAGCACCTTTGCTCAGAAATCCTCACTAGCTGTAACAGAAGCCATTCTCCTACTCTAGGGAGTTTTTAAAAGATGAATTTAAGTGGGAACATCCCTCTAATTTTTCAGGCACATTTTACAAAATTTAATAAGATTCTCACCTCCACTCTTGAGAAACTGGCTTTCTTCTTTTCTGACACTGACCCCTCACCATTTATAATAACTCTTCATACCAGACATTGTCAATATGTCGCTTCTCTTTTCTTCTTTTCAAGGCTCTTACTTAATCTTCTTCATTTGGGAAAACATTATTCTTTAAAGAAAACGAGAGCATACAAGGCCACCCAACTCCGCAGCACATAAATTCTGCGTGACTACTTTCCTTCCTCACACCACCACCCATACACCCATGCTGGTGTCAGCACCTGTGCTACTACCGAGTAGCCACCAGGGACTTCTATGTCGCCTCATTTCAGAAGCCAGACAGATTAGAGATGGGCTTGACAGATTATTGCTTTGAAAAATAACTACTATTAAGTATGTATATATACACACAGAGACTCCTGATATAAGGTCAATCCTAAAACAAGAAGTAAATATATTTATTTTTTTTTAATTTTCAAATAATTTCTAGTCTGACTAAAAATTATTCAGTTACTCAATTTCTGTACAGCAGCTAAACCTTCTGGAATATTACCAAGCTGAACTGCATTCCTCATTTCAACAATTCTAAATTCAGTTTGTTATTTTTTCTAACTTCCTACAAATAATGTAAATGTTTTCTCTCATTATTTTAATTTTTAAGTTGTATTAACACTCTATAAAGTCATTTTTGCACAAATGTAGGTGATTATTACTGTGATACAGTAATGGCAATTTGTACTTTACACAATGGGCTACTTAAAGGGCACAAACTTCTTAATTACAACAAGGAAATGACCCTATTTCCAATAGGAGAAGAGAGAACACTGTCTTCACTTGAAATAAGGAAAAATAAACCACATGAAATTTGTCCTCATCATAAAACAAAGTAAAGCCAGTACTTCGATTTCTATACAAACCCCCCCCCCAAAAAAAACCAAAACTGCATACATGTGAAGATTTGCATCTTCTGAGACAAAGTCACTTGCACAGGAACAGAGTGGAGTCGCGGTGTTCGAGAATACCCGGGCAGACACTGGCTCCAACGAGGCACCACTCTAGAACGCTACTTGCTGCATTCACAGCTCAACAAGACACAACAGTGGCATTTTTCAGCTTTACAAAAAAACAAAATAAACAAAAACAAAGGTGCACCGCTAGAATGCCTGGCGTCTTTGCTTTGCCCTCATGCATGTTCTACGCTTTCTAACCCGGTGATTCTGCATCAGCATCGGTTTTCTCCTCGTGGGCCAGCACATCTATGGGCTCTTTTTCAAGGACACCCTTGAGGCGATCATCTCCATTCTGCTCTGTTTGGGAGCTATCGAGCTCTACTATCCTCCCCTCAGATGCATCCTATCACGTAAGACAAGAGAGGCCCCACCAGATGAAAATGAAAAATAATAATCAGAAAACTGCATCTTGAATCAAGAAACTGGGACTGCTGAGCAAGCTACTTTGATTTTGTAGGAAAAGACTGAAAATTAGGTATAGAGACATTCCCCCGCCCCCTTTTTTTACAAGAGTACAAATCCACTCTCATTTATTTACTTTTCAATAAAATGCAGTGTTTGAGGGGTACAGCATTACACGCATTCTGTGTCCAGTGGCCTTAGCAAGAGGGTTGCTGCGGAATTTGGCACAAGCCACGCCACGGTTTCTGGGAGCACGAGTCACCTTTCCCCAGGTCGCTCTGGTTTTGTTCAGTTTGCCACCAGAGTCACTGTGCTGCTCTTTGCTTCGTAGACCTAAGCATATCCCGTGCCTGGACAGAATTCGGTTTCACCTTTGAGCGTAAACACCTTCAATTTTAAGAGGAGCTGTGTGCTCCCTCTGGTTCTGGGGACCCCACCTAGAGCCAGCAAAAGTGGCCTTGGGCCACCACCTCCCAGCCACACGTGTTGTTTCGAAAGTCCCGTTCCGGCAGCCTCCACGGGCTCCCAGATGGTGGACAGAGGAAGGCCGACATTTCCCAGGTTTCATATCAGTCAGACCCTGCTTTTTGAAAGTTCAGTTTACGCCACTTCGCGTTTATGAAAGACTGGCATTAGTACTTGTTTTCACAAACTGAAAACATGGAAAGAAGATTTTCACTTTGACACAGAAAAAGTGAAACAGTGTTCAGCATTTCTTTTGCAGGTGGCCATTACCAAGGCAACACTCACTGGTAAGTGAAACTACAATATACAAAAATTATTTCTACTTTACAGAAGCTGTGTATTCATTATATCACTCCTGCTTTTATTATGTCTTAGTGTTATTTAAGGTTTTAGGTGTCATTAGGTATGATTTGGTAGGTTATTTCGGCGGCCTGGGTACACTCAAAAAAGTTGCCGTATAAATTAATTTTAATTGTGTTGCTTTATGACATTCAACTTACGAAAGTTTTCATAGGAACACTCCACTTTTGGGTAACAGGGGAAACCTCTATTGTACAAAAAACAAATGGCCTTAGAGCAGAGATTTTCATCAGGAAAAAGTCGTCTATAGCATTGTGAGAGCCACTAAAGTACTTCTCGAGGGCTCTCGCAGGTAACATAAAAACTGAGAATGTTTCAGCATTTTTAAAACTTTCTCAGCCCCTTAATTTATGACCCTTAAATTTTGATCACCTATTTTTATATGATTTATTTTACTACTACTAACTTGAAAATAAGCTGATATTTTAATTATATTTATAACACTAATTATATGAATTGTACGAATTCTGATGTTCTGATGAACAAACCTTGGAAGTGCAGCCCTTACCCTTACTTGCTAAATGCGTATGTTTGGAGGTCGGAGAGAACTAGTCACAGTAGAAAGGAATGCCACTTTCAAGTAAAATATATTAATATACCTTGTAAGTGGCACTGAAATCGTTATTGTTAAATAAAATAGGTCTCTTCACATGTTAAAACCACTGGAAAACCAGCACTGCAAATGAGGGAAGCTTTTTGTTCGAGTTTTCAACTTCTCCACATCTCTTTCCAAGTATTATTCTGAACAGAGTTGTTCCTTGTGAAGAATTTGGTGACCAGTTCTCAGGACGGTCTCACTTTCTGTTGATTATGCTAACATTATTTACCTCTCTTTCTCCATCACTTTGAGTGGGAGAATGCCAAATTGCAAATAATAATAATAATAATAATAATAATAATAATAATAATAAAAATAATAATAAAATAAAGAGACACCAAAGAAATGGAGAGTAGAAGAAACAAGGAACTGCCAGTGTGTGGGGGAAGGATGAAAACAAATCATATTTTTCTCTCTCTCCCTCTCTCTCTCTCTCCTCTCCTCTCAAAGACCACGAAGAGAATTAAGGATCTGGTGGCCATTCACCTCAGATTAAAGCAGGGAGCAAGGAGTTACCAAAAAGCTGTGAACAGGCTTAAGATAAAATATTTCTAAAAGGAAAATGGAAAACATGAGAGCTAATCAATGGGCAGTTTGAGTTTATTGAGTTATATCTTTAATCCCTAGGGGTTTTCCTAGAACTAGCCTACTGAAAATAAGAGAATACTTTTACTATTTCAACAAAATATCTACTCTCATGGAAAAAGTGTAATTGACATGATAATATATTACATGCCTTGTTATTACAGGTGACCTTGACCTTGGAAAGTTATACTGCTCTAAGAGCATAGATTTGGTGCTCTGTAAAGCAGCTGTGAGATAAATATATCACCATTATTATAATACCCCAGAGCACCAAATTCACCAAAGAATAGTAACTCCGAACAGGGCTGAACTTACAACGTTTTTACTTTAACTTTATAATTTTAAAATTCTTTTCTCAAATTACTGTCTCTCCATAGCTAACAGCAGACACTCTAGAACTGTCTCACACAGATTTTGTGCAGTCAGGTCATTTATGTCTTAAAACTTAATTCTTGGTCAGTGATGCCTCTGCACAGCATGCCCTTCCTTCTGCTCTTGGGGATAAATTCCCATTTGCCTCAATATCTGATTCAACTATGACTTTCTATGGAAAGCCTCTTCTTGCTCAGCACTAAGTCCTCAGGATCGTATTGTTTTCATAGCCCGTTGTCAGCGCTCGTCCACAGCACTCACTCTTTTTACTTAACTGTGTACATAACTGCCTCCCCCTCACTGCGTATGAGCTCCTCGGTGATGCCAATGTCACCTTCGTCACCCCAAGGCCTCAGGTACGGTACTCAAGGCAGTTTGTTGGATGAACCAAACCGAAAGTGGGGTATTGGGAGTAAGCCTTAGAAAAAAGTTATATAGGACAGATGCTGGTCTTCTCACAGGTGATGAGTCACCTGGTAAAAGAAAAAGCCATCATGATCACTAGTACTCTAGAGAGGAAACATTAAAGGGAAGCAGAGACCAGGCAAAAATTTCTAAATGAGTACAGCAGCCTAACCTGGGATGGCCTTCTGTACGGAGCAGGGAGCGTGCCCCTGGAGGGGAGTCAGCAGGGCCCCTGCACAGCCTCACTGAGAACCACACTTACCGCCACATTCAATGCTGAATGTTACTTGCATGCACAGGAGAAGCTCCCTTTTGAAAAGAATTCGATTTTAATATTTTTATCAGAAGACAATCCAAACATTTAAATCCCTAGACCCTTTAGTCAATGAAAGCAAATTCAGTCATTAAAAGATGTTAAACCAAACATATTCACCTCTAATGTGTTTCTAGTTTTTTTTTAAATAAGGCATCTTATAAAAGTCTAGTTTGAACTATTTATTTACTATCTGACATATATATAATAAAAAGGAAAAGCTTAGATTTTTATATAGTCGTCTTACTTAATCATGAAAATTTACCATTGTTGGCTTCATTGTTGTCACTAGAATTTGAGTTATATTATAATGATTCACTTGAAAGTAGGCGACATCAGAGGTCCAGTGTATACACCAGGGAATGTTAATTAAACATACCATGTTTTGAGGGTGAAACATCTAACTGGGAACCAAGAGGGTGATTTAAAAGCAGGAGAGGAAGCTGTTGCTATAGAGGACTTTAATTTCAAGGGACTTTTTCCTTTAAGACCTTTAATTTTACACAGCATATCAAAATTTACTTTTATAATATATTTATGACCAACAAAGTACACGCTCATTGTAGGAAATCTCTGAACTAAACAGAATAGCAAAAAATCACCCATAATCCTATCTCCCAGAAAGAACCAGTTAGCATATTTCTTCATATATGTCTTCGCACAAACACACATGCACTCATTCACACATATGTGTACACACACACCATATTGTGGTCTCTGGTATAATTTAAAAATATTTTAGAAATGCATATGGTCGCCATTTTATCTTTCATCTATATATGGTTCTTAAGTTATACATAAAATAAAATTTATATATTTCATATTTATGATTAACTTGCTTCACAGTTTCAGAGAGAGAAAATTCTAATTTTGAGATGCAAAATGATCTGCTCCGAAACACAGTAAAATAATACCATCCATCCAATGTGTCTCCCTCGGTAAGTGTGATAGTATCTAAATATATACTGAATTATCCCACATAAGCCTAAAGAGTACCATAATCATTCAATGGAGAATAAAGACATAAAAAATTATAAATAAAGCTAAAAGTTTCATTCATGTTAAATGCTAATTTCAAAGTACATTAGAAAATGCATGTGTTTATTTCACCTCATTTCCGGATGTTTGAATAATTATTAAAATATTTTTAAATTAGTGGGCTTGCAGATTGAGTATACTTTTCTCCAAATTGAACTTGTTCATTCCTTAGATTGACAAATCTCCCTTTTCCAACCATCACACTGCTTTTCCAACACAAGTATGAGGAAGGGAGAGGAGAAGAGAAAGGGCGGTAAAAACATGTGGCTTCGCACCTGCATTATGCCACTTTCTGTACCAAAGTCCGTTTATTGGTGTGCGTATGTATCATCTACCAAATACAACGTGAGTTCGTCCAGAGCGGGCACAGGGTGCGGCTCCCTCATCTGCACCGAGTGCCTTACTCAGAGACAAATGCATGCCCCCTCTGAAGAGCTCATTTCAGTGCTGCATGGAAGTCTCCAGAGCTTTCCTGTAATTATCTTATTGGTACATGCAAGGCTCCTGCAGGGAAGCATTTCATGAATATTTAAAATCACCCTGGTTGAGGTTAAGTGACTTGTCCCAAGTTTAATACATAAGGTCCGTGGTGACGCCGCAACCTAAACGCAGGTGTTCTAGCTCTAAACCTAGCGCTTTTTCAGCCACATCAACCGCTGCAATCAACAGGGTACTTAGAATCAGAACTAGAAACAATTACTCATCAATTCATGAAACGCAGGTGTCTTTTTCAGCCCACGCTGACACAGGAAAAGTGATTTGATCACTTTTCGTCTAATAAACACTCTGCTGCTGAACTGTGGGAGGAGGATGGGGTGGGAGAAATTTCCTCTTTCCCTGTGTTTTAAACTTTGGCTCTTACTTTCCTGTTTCCGGCTCCAGTCTATTAATTGTCAAAATGCCTCTCCAGAGTGGAAATGGATTCCTCTTAATGAACTGTTTTCCTCTCCTAGTGAAGATAATAATAAGTATCTATACGCTACTCAAAATAATTTTAAGATTTTTATATTTCAACCCATGGGTTAGCAGTGGCCAGATGGTATCTCACTGTCCCTTTACTTAAACGTATTTCGTCCAGTACCATTGTAAAG
The DNA here is from genome assembly GCA_004027735.1 of Carollia perspicillata. NCBI lineage: Eukaryota > Metazoa > Chordata > Mammalia > Chiroptera > Phyllostomidae > Carollia > Carollia perspicillata. Next base: position 26,517 of record PVKM010005398.1, on the reverse strand, counting down.
CAGCTGCTTTACAGGGTTTGTACGTCATAGGAGAGCAGAAAGAATGTCATCAAAGGAGGCGGAGTGGGGACTGGGTTGAAGCAGACGGAACATTCCTGACGTGGGAGACGGTGAGGCTGGAGGCAGGGAAAGGCAGCTCCTGCCGCAGGGCAAGGGGACAGAGAACAGCGAAGGGGACACAGCCAGAGAGGCCGAGCAGCCGGGACACTCAGGGCTGAGGGCCACGCTAAGTAAAGACCCCGGATTTTCTTCTGGGTAAATCCTAGGACATTAAAAGGTTGAAGCCCAGAGAGGATATAAGCTGATACATGTCTTCGGTTAAATTAAACCACTTCCAATCCTGGTCTGGAAAACTGTCGATTTCATGCCCAAGCTCTGTTAAGCAGCTAAGAATCATGGGGCTGGCTACTCACAGGTCCTTTCGCCTTTCCCCCAACCGTGGAAGAAAAAGCGAGGGTAATCTCCAATCTCCCTGAGCTGTAACATTCGGAAATGCCAGTGAACACCAAGGGGTTTTCATGCTGAATACTTGGACTCATCAAGAGTTATCTATAACATGGTCTCCGTCTATGTGACTGTGAAATTCCTGATGATCGAACCATAACAGGGCATGCACTACATGCTCGCCATTTTTCATGATAAATGAAAGCATTGTTACGTAATAAGCTAGAATTTGAGGGTATTTTCAGTGCAATAAATCTTCCTCTGTAACTTTAATTGCCTGCTTAGAACAATGCTTTTTCTTTTACTCTAGCAATAATGCTAGCTTACATCTGTGAAGCACTTCCCGGGTTACAGCAGGTTAGTTCTCTAATGATAGGGGCCAGGCGTTCATTTTCCATTTTCTCTTTACAGTGCCCAGCATATTTTGCTATATAAGTAAGAGTTATTTTTCTTTTAAAAACAACTAATAACTACCACTTGGAAATGTCACTGCAAAGAAAATGCATTACCTTGGTGTGGGGGAGGGGGGCAGCCTTCTACAATGTGGCTGCGCTGTGTCATAGCCCTGTCTGACCATCTGAGACCCTGAGTGGTTGGTTCCTCAGGCTGCAGCCCCGATGCACCAGCCACAGCCTGGAACCCACTGTGTCTCACAGGTTCCTCTCACCTCATCTCCCCCACCAGTCTCCTGTTACCTCCACTGCACCTCCACGGCACACCCCTAATGCTTCTGTTCTGGCTGTTCTTTTAGCGTGACATGGCCATTCTTGCCTCCCATGAAATTCAACTCCTTCCAACGCGAATACGGTATATATGCTGACAACGTGTGTGCCATGAGATGATTCAATATTCCCTCGCTTCCTATATTTGAATGGCTGTTTAATTTTTGTCCATACAGGAAAAAAAATCAACTACCACCGAATCAACTCCAAACATGAAAGCAAGCAAGGACACTGAATGCTGTGGAAGTATGATTTTAAAACATCATCCAGACAGTGCAGAATATAATTACTAATATTTAAGACCATTAAAATGATAATGGGACACTCGACTCGTGGCTCTCCAAATTATCATCTACATATACCCAGGAGTCCACAGAGCCAGTGTAACAAGTTCTGTTCAGTACAATTTATTTATCTGGTAGCAGAAAACATTCTGAAAGCCTCTTTCACAGAATCCATCTACCCCTGTTGATTGGAATAGTCTCCTCTTACATAGGAAGGCCCTGTGGCTACAAAGTAGGAACTATGAAATGAACCTCTGCAGTGAGAAGGCTTTTGTCTGAAAGGCAGTCCATTCTGTAGCTGCCAAATATGTACAAAAATAAGCCAAGTCAATTCAGTGGATTTGGTTTGGGTGCAGAAAAACTTGTCTCCCTCTAATTGTAATCAAACTCTGTTCTTAGGCATCTTTGGCACATCACCATTTTCTTTTACTTTTCCTCTATTCTAGACTTGATTTTAATATTTCTGCTATGTGATGCTTAAATAAGAACAGTTTTATTTCTGAACACAGTTATGAAAACAATGAAATGTCTTTATAGTAGCTTCCAATTAAGCATGTGGATTGAGTTTGTGCAAGTTTTTATATAAATGTGATACTTAGAGAATGTTGTCCTCACTTTTTAGATGCAGTAATAAGAAATTGTACTTCTTTTCCAATTACTTGTAATGGCCACCCGGGTCACCTCTCAAATGCTTTTGATCTCAGCCTCCGTAGCTCGAAGAGTAAAATTACATTTCTCTTTGAAGTACAGTTTCCTACTCCTAATTTTTCTATTCATAGCCAAGTTCAAGTAAAATTTTTAAATTACATAGCATCTAAGAAGACAAAGCTATTGGGTTAAATTTGGGGAATGAAGGAAGAGTTCAGACAACAGAATTTGCTTACCTTGACAGCTAAAGCCTATAATCTATTCAATTAATAATTTAAATGGTAAGTATAAGAATGCAATTTACTCAGTTACTCAGATTATAAAAGTAATTAACTATTTTTAAAGTATTATAGGCATACTCCAGCAAAGATAGTTCGAATTCTTCATTCTAAACTCCACTTGCTCACCAAATCCTGATTAGGAAATATATTTCACACATATAACCGAGACCTAGGGGGCTGCCCTTATCCCAGGGAAGTGCCCACCCCCCTCCCCTGCAGCTGCGGAGGATGGAAGGTGTCCAGTCTCCTGTGCCCTGAGAGTCACTGTCGGCTGGACAACAGCTTTTGTGGGACACCAACCTCATTTCCCACTTCAGAGACAGTGGTTGGAAGACTGATCCCTCCTTTTGAAGGAAGTAAACTTTGTCTCATGGACTTGAAATGTTATTAATCTAAATCTCAAATAAAAATAGCAGAGTTCGAATCCATGTCCATTAAAATAGTTTCTTAGAAAATTCAGATGCTAGATAATTTTAGAACCTGTTTAGCATCACGCCCACAAACAAGGTATTATTTAAACAACTCCACCAATCCGATGCAAGAGCTGCTGCTCCCCCGGTGGCAGCCCCTTCTGCGTGGGACTGAATTTGAAAGGGCTTTGGGAAGCCGACCTGGGAAATCCAGCTTACCCTAAGATCCTTCTCGTATTTTCTTTATTTAATAACTACCAAATTTCTCAGACTGTAAGACAAACTGGACCGTAAGACGCACCTAGGTTTTAGAGGAGGAAAATAGGAAAAAAAAATTTGAAGCAAAAAATGTGGCAAAATATTTAATAAGATAAATAACATAGGCCGCTGCCCTGACCACAGCAAGCCAGGTAAGCTACATTCAGACTGTAAGACACACCTCCTTCCCCGGCAATTTTTTTTTGGGGGTGAGTGCATCTTATAGTCCCCAAAAACTACAGTATCTATCATATTATTCACTGAGTTTCAGGAAAAAAATGTTAATAAAGTAACCATGTGCAATCCCTGCCCCCCACCAAAGAGCTTACTAACTTGGCTTAGAGAGACAAGGCACCAGGCTGGTACTCCGAGCACCCACCCTGGAACCCCCGTCGTGCTGGTAACATGAAGAAGGTGGGGTACTGCTGCTGGGCCTCAGTTGCACATCTTAAAATTGAGACGATACTATTTCATTTCACATAAGGGTAAAATGCGTTCGTAGCACATAACAGCCAGCCAGTCAGTGTTGGTGGACTAGGAGTTTGTAGAAACATACTTAAGATACGCTTTTTCTGCCTCTAACATTCCCACTCCTTACACATTGCTGCTATATTACATAACCCACCTGTGATCACCTTTTCTCATGCATTAAAAAATGTCTCTGGTAAACAAAAGGAAGTGCATATTTAGAGAGGTTCCAGGACAGGATCAATCAGGATTTTGTGCAAGCGACAGCCAAACTTAATAAAAGGAGTTTCATGTTTTAGTGCACTGCACTATAATAAGACTAGGGAAGGAAAGGAAGGTTTTATGTAGACAGTGGGGATGCAACAGGCCATCCTGCAAAAGGCTAACTAGGTGTTTTATGAGGAAGATAACCTGTGGGCCTGGGTCCAGATTTTTCAAGCTTTCTCTTTCATAATAAGTATTTTCAATTTAACACTGCAGTCAACAGACAGCCAATAGCATTTGGGTAAATAAATGAGTAGCTATTACTAGCCTGCTCCATCATTTTGATCATAGTGTGCTAAAGATATTGACTAGAAGGAAGGAAAGCCAAAGATGAACAATTTTGAATTGGAATTAAAAATAAAGATAAATCAGGTGGTAAAGGTATTTTGGAGATAAAACAAAGAAGTGGCATTTCTAAATGGAAATATCTGCTTGGCTCTGAACAAGCACTTAAGTGAAAGCAGATACTGGTCAGGAAAGACACTAATCAGGAAAGACAAAAGTGAAGTCCTGCTACACAGACAATTCCCTGGATTATAGTATAAAAAATAGCTCTCGACTCTAGCTGTGCATCAGAATCACTTACAGAGCTTTTAAAGTGTGCCCATGCTTGGGGCCTCACCCCAGAGGCTGTGATCATAGCCAGGGTTAAGAATCACCAGAGCAGAGAAAGAACAGAGGGCAAAAACTGAGCCTCAGGGAACTCCCAAGGCAAGGTCGGAAAAGGAGCATGAAAACGAAGCAAATTTTATAGGAGTAGAAGGCAAGCCAGGAAAATGAAATCTGGCAGAGTCGAAGGAAAGAGGAAATTTCCAGCAAGAATGGATGATCTCTAAACGCTGTCTAGAGACCAATGGTGAGGTAGCTAATTTGGGAGACAAGAGGAGAGGAGCCTGTCTAAACAGTGTCTGGCTCCTAGTGGGTGCTCAACAGACATGTACTGAATGGGTGAGTCCTAAGAAAATGGCCGTCTCCCCCTGGGGCTCAGACGCCCCCCAGCTTAGGGATTCTATGCTGGACCAGCACCATTCTGGGGCGACAGTCCTCTCAGGGTTGACCTGGATTGATTAGGTTAAACTTGGGGTTGTAACCTCCCACATCCTAGACTCTACCTTGAGTATGATTTAAAAAAATGGCCATCTGGCATAGAAGAAAATTTACCAGGTTTCGAAGTGAAAAAAAGATTCATTCATTCTTTCATTCAGCCCACCAGCCATCCAGTCAGATATTTATACACCCATTCTTCAACAGCCATTTACTCCAGGGAATGAAGATAGCACTTCAAAACTTAATCTTCAAGCCACATGATTTGCATTAATTTGCATATAATTTTAACCTATTTCAAAACTGTAGCAAAGCACATTTAACATGCATTTTTTAAATACTTGGAATTCCTTCTGACAGATTTTTCAAGCAAAAGCACATTTTTATTGTGATTAGATTATTTTTTTTGCCTAATATCTACCACTGTTCTTCCACATGTCTCAACTTCATGAGAATTTAGTTTTGTTATCCTAAAAATGCCAGACTAATGGGTACTTTTAAAATTATCGCATTAATGTTCTTAATGCAAATTTCAGCTTTGAAGTTATTCATTAACAAAAGAGAAGGCCATATCTCTTTAACTAAGCATGAACTCTCTTCCTACTTCTATTAACTATCACTGCCATTCTTACAAGTCTTAAAGGAAACCAATTAAATTAACATTTCTATGAAATACACGAATAGTTCCTCACCTCTGTCACCAGCTTTTTTCTTCATATCAAAAGCTCTCTATGTATAGTAATTTAATGCATTTCTACCACTACACTGATTTGCAAAAACCTGTAAATGTATAAGGCATGATGTTGCCAATGCTGGATTGCTAGCATTAGTTCAATACACAATATTTCAACGACTATAAATATGGATCAGTGCTTAATTCAAATTTTATATAAATAATGACTCATTTCTCTAGGTTTTATTTTTACTTCCACATGAGATCAATCAGTAGGAAACTCCATGAATCTCGCATTATAGGACAACAACTAAAAGGGATGGAAATCATGTTCATTTTTCTAAATAGGTATTTTCCTCGCATATTATATGTGCACACAGATCAAGAATTTTTTAAAAAAACCTATTTCCAAGGGAAAGGTAATACTATCTATCAATATTTTAACAATTTTTTTATATCACAGCTATAACAGGTAATCTTTTACAATAAACATCTGAATAAATTTTGTTGGTAAACTGCTGTGGTGCTACTCCCAAGATATGCAAAATAATAAAACTCACTTTTTGCTCTTAGGAGCTCCGAGGTCAATGCATGGAATTCATTCATGGACTGGAATGGCATTAAGACCCAGATGACTCCACTCTGACAGCTCAGAATCTCCGCCTCTGCCAACTGCTGGAGAAGAAGAGCGGCTGCAGTTGGCCCTATACTGAACCGAGAGCCCACAGGGAGTGCTAGCGCCAGGGCAGAACACCACCCCCGCCCCACTGCACGGGCAAGTCGCACCGGTGATGGAGGCACAGCAATGTCCGCCCGAAGGCCCGATATGTGGCAGGGAGGTTAGGGTCAGACTCTTTCGTTCCCATCTGATAATATCCTTCGAGACTACAGTGATGTTGTGAAATGCCATTGCAGAGGCTCCTTTCATCTTTTTCCCCCGAAATTAAATTTCTCATTTGACTTGGAATGTCTGGAATTTCTTTAAAGTTAAAAAAAATCCCGAAGAACTGAAGTAGACTTTTGGGAAGTCCGGTGTAGTGGGAGTGAGTCTAAGAAGGAAGTTAACACCAGGGCTTGATTACGCAGCCGATCTGACTCAAAGATTCACAAGATGTTGTGAAAGAAGGAAGTGATTCAATAACAAAAACAACTAAAAAACTAGGTAGAGCAGCAGTCAAGAACACATAAAATGATAGCCAACAACTACCATATCCCTAAGGGCTACATTCTGTGCCCTCATCTGAATGTGGATGGGGTGGAGTCAGGGCCTTTTTCAAGTATATGGTTGAAGTTCACACCAGCTGCAGTGGATAACTGTCAGGAAATGATATGAGAGTATAGGAGTTATGATTCTGTCTACACTTCATTCTCCAGTCACACATGGTTGCCACTCCCCAACTCCAGATTGTCGGATGACAATGAAGTTTTCTCTGCTTGGCTCTCCTGAGAAATTCTGCTGCCACCCATATAACAAAAGGTTATATATATACATATATGTGCAAATACATATATATATAAGGTTATATATATAGAAAGGTTGTATCCTGGTCACATTAATGACTGACAACGTTCCTATGCCAAAAAAAAAAAAATCAGCTATGCTAAAACCACACCCCTAAGGCATAATAAATATGTGTGACCCCAAATACTGCAAGGGCTATTCCTATTTGCTTCAGTCTAGCAGGCTGTCTACAGAACTGCTCAATGGTATGTCAAATTTGTTGTTCTCTTCCACCATCCTCCAAAGGGCCACCCTTTCTCCTCCTAGATTTGCTGAACTGTTCCCTGGAGCAATCTATAGTTAATCCACTACTATAATTTATCTGCTACTCAGTGGTCCCAGTTCCTTCAGATGATGAATAAGAAAGCCTAAGAACAAATCAATTGCATTCATGCTCAAGAGACTGATTACACTAATAAATAATAGCTGTATCATATATGACAATAAAACTCTGACCCACAGACTTTGTAGTTACCACCCCAGAAGGAATTCCATTCGGAAGGAATTCCAAGTATTTAAAAAATGCAAGTTAAATAGTCAGGGTTTGGACAGTGACCATCAATTTCCCTATTTATTTTTCCCCTGCTTATAATTCAGCAACAAGGAGAGAAAACCAAATATGCTCCCCAACCAATCAAATCACACATCTCACTCCTGCTGACCCCGCCTCCAGCTTCACCATGCCAACAACCTCCAATCAGAGCACACATGGAACTTTATTTTTTCCACATTACAGCTTTTCCACTTCCCTGAATGCCTTGGAGTCTCTGCCAGACAATAGTCACGGTGGTGGACTCACTTGCTATAGCAAGCTCTGAATAAACAGCCTCTGTTCCGACCATTTGGGTGGTCTTCATTTACTCCCACATGCTCGAAAGCTGAATGTTGGAATGTTCGCTGCTTCAGTTTCCAGAAGCCTTGGATTTGTAAATAAAATCGTAATATATTTCCATAATTTCGAAGCAGATGGGAAATGAGAACTAGGAAGAGTAGAAATTGGCATGCATGCATTCTAGACCAGTCATTACCATTAGCTTACACACTTAGGAAAAGCTGAACTTCTTCTGGCCTCCTTTTTGTCGTTTATAGAATGAAGTGGGAAGAAGGCAGATGATGACAAGCATCTTATAACTCTGATTTTCTGAGTATGCCAGTTAGGAAACCTATGATTCACTCGAATAGGGAAAATTCAAGAAGAACTTCAGATCAGGGCCATGTACAAATGTGCGAGCAGGTGTAGAGAAGCCTGAAGGTAAGACTCAGTACTCCAGAGCTAGTCATTCCTGGACTCTTAGCATGCCTGGGCCTGAAGGAGCAAGAGGGATGGGCTCCAAGATTTGGAATGAGAGTGTTGGGGGAAGAACTCCTTTAATATGACCATAATCTTTGATAGAGTAATGCAGCCAGCCTAAGGGAACCCCTGGAGAAGGGAGCAAATGGGGGCGGGGGGTGGGGTGGGGACCAAAGCCTTAACTTCTCTTTCTTCCTCACTTCCATCTCTTTCTAGCTCTTCTTTAGCCAGACACAAGTGGAACTGAAAAGAAGGGATCTAGACAAGTTGCCTCCCTGTGCACGAGCAGAGTGAAAAAGGGTGGAGGGTGGGTTTGGGGAGAAAAAGGACAGATGGTAATGCCTTGAAATTGTACATGGATTTGGCTCATAATGCTTCTCTTTGGAGCTCAAATTTGTATAGTCGCATTTTTCATCATCCAAATTGCCACCCCTAACTTATTTCCTCCTCTTTATTTTTTTTCATTTTCATGACTTCTCCTTTTTTAATTCTTGCTATCCCCACTGCAGCCCTTTACTTCTTCCTGATAATAATAAGGAAATAAGCATTAGTGACAAAAAGAATAAAAGTTCTCAGTAAGCATCCAGAGTATCTCAGTAAGCAGTATCTCCTGGCTTGCACTATTGCTTGTCCTGTACTAATTATAGTGATGTATGTACACACTGGACTGTAAGGTCCATGAAGGCAGAACTGCTATCTCTTATCTCTGCATCATCTACCATGCCCCATGTGGTATACAAATGGTACTCAAACACATTCCACAAGAACTCCTAAGCATTTCACCATGACACACATCCTTTGTTGGTTCTTACTCTTACACCAGTGATCTTTACACCACTGATACTAATCGGATAAAATAAGAGCACCAGATAATTGAATGCCTCATAATAAACGTGCAAAGGATATATTTTGTAGCACAAGAACAGAGGTTAAAACTACAGGCAACACTTGCTGTGGGAAATGAAAAACAAACTGAAATGCACTGAAACTTGAAAATCTGGTAACTCCCAATCCTTCAAGAGATGGGATTTGAAACCAATGCTGAAGTAGATGAAGCTGAAGAGTTTATCAATATGTGGCTAATTAATACTTTAACCTTACAAATGAAGAAAGCTCCTGCGTGCAAAAACTGTTTCAAATGTTAGTTCCATTGTGGCAGAATGCTTCTCTGAAAGGCAACCCAAGGGCTTAAATATTTTGTTCTCAGTCAAGGAAGTTAGCCGGAAAAATATGCTCCATGTTACACAGCATGAAACAACATTTCATGAGCTAAATCTGTTATCCTCATTTCTTCTATTTACTCAGTACCATCAATAAAGAAAGTAGGGGTGTTGCCTTCAACCCAAAATAACTGGGAACAAGTTGTGCGACAACTTAAAAATATATTTATTATACATATATATATAAAAATCCATTAAAATAAATGTATTTGATTTGAATAAAGTCTATTTGTAGACTGCTTAAATTTCATTTCATTATAAACTCATTAACTGCTAAAATGAGGCTAAAATAAGCTAAAGTTTTTAAACAGTTTTAAAAATTTAGAATAGACTTAGATTTATAAAAACACCATGAAGAGAGGATAGAGTGCTTTATACCTTACACCCAGTTTCCATTGTTATTAACATTTTACATTAATATGGTACATTTGTCACAATTAATGGACTAATACTGATATATTAACAAAAGTGTATACTTCATTCCTGTTTTCTTTGCTTTTACCTCCTGAAGTCTTATTTCTACTCCAGGATGGCCGGGATTACAGTTAATTACATGTTTCCCCAGGTTCTTCTTGGCTATGACGATTTATCGCACATTCTTTGTTTTTGATGACCTTGACAGCTTTGAGGAGCACTGGTCAGGTGTTTTATGGAATGCTCATTATTTTGGATTCTTCTGAAAGCTTGCTTATGATTAGACCAGGTCTGCGGGTTTTTGGAAAGAAGACCACAGAGGTAAAGTGTTATCCTCATCACATCATATGAAGGGTAGGTGCTATCAACATGACTTACCATTGCTAATCTAGACCACCTGGCTAATAGTATTTATCTGTTTTCTCTACTCTAAGTTTACTCTTTCCGCCCCCATTTCCACATTGTACTCTTTGGAAGAAAGTCACTATGCGCAGCCCACATTAAGATGTAATGATTTATTCTTCAGCCCCTTGAGGACAGAATATCCACATAAATTATTTAGAACTGTGCACAGGAGACTGACTGTACTTCTACTTTATTTATTTATTTATTTACTTACTTACTTACTAATTCATTTATATTAGTACAGACTCAGGGATGTTTACTTTTCACTGTGGGTGACATTCCCCAAACATATTCTTTATGCTGCTGCTCATTTTGTCCCACATTTGGCCTTTGGGAGTCTCATCCACCCCTGCAGCCATCGGACATGCCCTTATCACTGGGGGGGGGGGCTGTTTGAGTACGCCAAAAACTTCCCCTCCTTTCGGGCACTATAAGACGATTCAGGCTCTCTTGTACACTTCTCATTCTAGGCTCAAAATCAGTCATTTTCTAAGAACCCTTTGCTTCCTTTTATTCAAATATGTTCTTAGAAGCCAAAATGTGGGCGTGGGGAGTACCCATTGCTACTGGTGTGCTGCCTCTAGGCACGCTCATCCTCCAAAGCAAGGAACTGTATGTCGGCACGACAACCAGCATTACATATGTCACTATGTACGCATGCATGCCTGTATACGTGCGTGCACAAATAGTGTCTCCATCTGCATTACGCTAAATATGCACTCACACTGATGTCTCCCATTCTAATTCACTACCAATGGATCACGCTAGCCTCTCTCTTTGCTTATTTATAAGCTTTCACTCTAGCTTATTTAATGTTAACAAGTCCTAAACTGTACTTCTGCGTATTCTCCTATGAAAATAGCAAGATTTTTAAATAAAAGAGTGATTTTCCAATTGATAGGTCAATCCAAATATATAAGACAAATGATATCAAGGGACTAATAACAAGAGATGCTACTGAAGGTCTCCTTTGTCCTTATGAATCCTACCTCATCTAAGTTAACACAAGCAAGGGTTTTAGTTGAGGCTGAAACATTCAACCTTCACTTGATATTTTCTCTTGGGGCAAGTTATAATTGGATGTCACACCTATTAACTCAACTTCAGTCTGATAATTATTTAATAATTTTCCTCATATTTCTTCTTGCAACTGCATTTAGAATAGCACTAATATATGCAATGATAACATTTTTGAGAATACGGACTACTTAAAATTGTAATTACTGTATGATCACCCCACAAAAATCACCAAAACTACACGAGTACAATCAGGTAAATACAAAAACAGTACTTAACTGTATTCTAGATTTCTATAAAGGTCAATATTTTTTTTATAAACCTTTATTTTAAAAAGAAACCGCTTGCATTAGCAAACATATCTTCAAAATGAGACCTCCATGTGAATAATTAATATCTACTTTCATTTGTACTCAAAAGCTGATTAAACCAACATTTCCACTTACTCCTGAGAGAACTGGTGATTATAGGTAAAAGATACATAATACTCCCAAGGTCATGCATTTGTTAAATGGAAGTCAGGCTATAAATCCAATTCTTTTTATCCCTTGCTCTCTTACTTAGGGAAGAACTGCTAGTTTATTCTTGTTACTATATTTTTGGGGTTCGCCTGAGAGCCTTTGCAGAATAAGTCGTTACACAATGTGTCCGAATGGCTGGTGAATGTGAAAGCACATGTGTATCTGTCTGGTGAAATTATTCTTAACAGTAAGCCATGAGCATGTACCTTCGCTGATCAATACAAAGAGATAATTTTGGAGTAAACCTTTATGCCAATTTCACCCTTAAAAATACTCCAAGTAGACTTCTGCTCCAGCCAAGAGTAACTAACAGGGACTAGATATTTAATTTGCTTGCCAGAAACAATTAAAAAAACAACAAAATATACAAAACAGCAATTTGCCATTTAATCACCAGCAACAAAGGAAACCTGACACATAAGAAACAATTATGGTGAACCTAACAGTGGCTTCGGTTTACTGTCTTCAACCACTTTCCAGGCTACAGACCAGGGGGATGCATCCCTGAGAAACCCAGTAGACTTCCTTTTCAGAAGAAGGGGCTGAGTAACCGCGAAGTCCCAGGCGAACAGAGTTCACAGGAAAGACAAGGGAGCTGTGCAAAGAAGTGACTCCGGAGATCTGCAGAAGGTCTCAGTCAACTATACGGCTGAGTATTGATCAACACGCGTCTATTAGGAAATGACCTGAAAGGATTAGAAATAACAGTGCTAGTCCACAAACAAGGCCAATGACAGTGCTGCTTCCCAGTACACAGACTGGACCACCTCAAAATTCACCAAGAACAGGGCAGAGTACGCAGAAGGTTCAAAGCTCCATTGTGGGGAATAGTTAGACCTGGATTGAGCACTTATGTGGTCCCACCTAACAATTTTGTTATCTGCAAGAAAACTAATTTATTTTTCTAGTTTTATTGAGAAATAGGTAATTGGCAACACTTGTATAAGTTGAAGGTGTACAGAATAATGGTTTCACTTACATATATTATGAAGCAAAATGATTAATGGATTAGGTTTAGTTAATATCCATCATCTCATATCGATATAAAAAATAAAAGAAAAAATTCTCCTTGTGATGAGAACTCCTACAATCTATTCTTTTAACAACTTCTTATACTTGCATAACAAGAAAGGTTTGTGCAACATCGATATAACCCGCTGGCCAAGCAGAGTGGACTGGAATGCACATGCATGAACAATGACGTCACTGTACTAGTCGGGGGGGGGTGGTAATTGCCATTGAGTGACCACATGTACTGTGTGGCTGTTGCATTCAAAATGACTGAGCAATTAGAGCAATGAATCTGCGTCAACTTTTATATTAAACTTGAACATTCTTTCGCCAAAACTATTCAGTTGATTCAGAAGGCCACTGCTATGGTCAATGGTGATTGCCAGCTTCGTATGATATACAAGGTCTGTTCAGAAGGTATCCAGCCATGTAACATGAAAAATAGAGACATTTATTGAAGAATATACAACACTGTACACAGGACAATGACACCTCAGTCCCCTTCAAAGTAGGCACCTTGGGACCTCACACAGTTCTCCCAGTCGCCATCAGCTGCCCCATCATATTTTCTTGAATCTCATCAGCAGTTTGACATCTCTTCCCTTTCAAAGGTGATTTTAGTTTTGGGAAAAGCCAGAGTTTTCAGGGTGACAAATATGGGCTGCATGGGCTGAGTCACCTGGGTGATTTGATGTTTCACCAAAAAACTGCACCAAACATTATGCATGAGCAGGAGGCACATTGTCTTGATGAAGCTGCCAACCACCAGCTGCCCACAGCTGCAGCCTTCTGAATCATCCAAATAGTTTCTGCAGAGGAATGTTCAAGAGTAATGCAAAATGTGATGCAGATTCATTGCTTTACTCAATCATTTTGAATGTGACAACCAGGCAGTGCATATGCTCATTCAACAGCATTCCAGTCCATTTTCCTTGGCTGCCAGGTTATAGCAATGATGCACAAACCATTCTCGTTATATTAACAATGGTTGGACTTTTTCCGATAGACCTCATACATCTTTCTTAATTTATGTCACTTAGCATAATGCCTTCAGGGTCCATCCATGGTATCCCAAGTAGTAGGGTTTCCTCATTTTTATGGCTAAATAATATTCCTCTATGTGGGTGTGTTTATCTCAAAACTTTTTTACCCATTCATCTGTCAGTGAACACAGGTTGTTTCTATACACTGGCAATTGTAAATAATGCTGCCGTGAACATGAGGATGCAGATACCTTTTTGTTAGTATTTTTGTTACCTTTAAGTAAGTTCCCAGAAGTAGAATTATTGGATCATATAGTACTTCTATTTTTTTTAGAAACATCCATATTTCTTTTAATAGTGGCTGCATCAATTTACAATCCCATCATCAGTACACAAGGTTCCCATTTCCCTACACCCTTGCCAATATTTGCTCGTTTTTGTCTTTTTTATGATAGCCATTATAACAAGTGTGACATAAAACATCATTGTGGTTTTGCATTTCCTTAATAACTAGTGATGTTGACCATTTTGTCCTATACCTGTTGGCCATTCGTGCATTTTCTTTGGGAAAATGTCTATTCACTGCTATTAAGTTGTATGAGTTTTTTTATTTACATATAATTATATATAATTAGAAAGTACTTTGAATGGAGTGAAAATTAAAACACAGCATATCAAAAGATGCAGGATGCTGTTAAAGCAATTCATAGGGGGAATTAAGACTAAATAAATGCATATATTAAAAAAGAGAAAAGAACTAAAAATCAGTGATCTTGGCTTCAAACTTAAAAAAATAGAAAAATAGAAGGAAATTAATTGAGAACTAAGCGGCAAAATGAAAATAATAAAGATGAGAGAAGCAGAAAAAAATAAAGAAAATTAACTAAATGAAAGCTGATTCTTTGATATATTAAAAAGAGGAAAATCCCCTTAGCAAATTAATCATGTTAAAAATGAAGAGCAATTAAAACAAAAATAAACAATAACAGGAATGATATAGGCAATATCATAACATAGTCTACAGATAATACAATTATAGTGAGAGAATGTTATGAAAACTTAATGCCAATAAATTTAACAATTTATATTAAGTGCAAAAATTTATTGAAAAGCACAAATTATCAAAGTTCACTCAGAAAGATAGAGATAACCTTGAATAATCTCATATCTCGTAAAAAATATGTATCTTTATTTTAAAACATCCCCACAAAGAAAACTTCAGGCCCAAATAACTAAGGAAGAAATAGTGCTAATTCTACTTGAAGTCTTCCAAGAAATGAAAAGGAGAGGATACTTCATAACTCATTTTAGGAGGCCTGTGTCACACTGACAACCACATAGGGGCATTACAGAAACCGAAAACTACGGAAACAGATGCCACAATTTGGAGAAAAATTTTAGCGAACAAAATTCAATAATATATAAAAAATAGCATGACCAAGTTGAACTTATTACATATCTATGTGTATTCAGGAATAGTTCAACATTTGAAAATTAATCAATATAATTCACCATATTAACAAAATTTAAAAATAAAAGCCATATGGCCATCTCAATAGGAGCAGAAAAAGGATTTGACGCATCTGACATCAATCCTGCTCTTCAAAGTAACAAAACCAAACCAAACCAAACCACTGCTCAGTTAACTGAAAGTATAAAATAAATTTCCTCAACCAGAAAAATAGCATCTATGAGAAAGCCTACAGCTAATGTTTTACTTGATGAAAAATTAAATACTTTCCCTTTAAGACCTGTTACAAGACAAACGTATTTACTGTCACCTATTCAACACTGAACTGAAAGTTCTAGTCAACAAAATAAGGCTAAGCAAAAGAAATAAAAAACACTCAAGTGAAGAAAGGAAAAAATACATTTCTTTGTTCACAGAGGACAAGACAATCTATACAGAAAGTCCAATAGAAAAATACATAACTAATGAATGAGTTGAGGAAAGTTCTAGGATACAAGATCAATATAAAAATCAATTGTATTTCTATGTTTTAGCAACAAAAAAGTTAAAAATTGGAATTAAAAAAGCAATATGACTTACACTAGAATTTAAAATTATGAAAAACTGATATAAATCAGGTAAGTGATGTGAAATATTTATATACTGAATGAAAAAAGATTTCTGAGAAAATTAAAGAAAAAATTAATAAATGGTGAGATATACCTTTTATAAAAACTCCAAGGATATAGAATAATCAAAACCATTTTGAAAAAAGGAACAAAGCTTGAGGACTAACACTAATTTCAAGACTAATATTATTATACAGTTACAGTAATCAAGACAGCCATGAGTTCAGACATAAGCCGACACACATACGGACATCAGATTTTCAAAAAAAGTGCAAAGGCAATACAGTGTAGAGAGCATAGACTCCTTTACAAATGGTACTCAAAAACTGGACACAGGAGCAAGGACGTGAACTAGGATTCACATCTCACCCATTATACAAAAAGCAGCTCAGAATGAATCCCAGGCCTGAATGTAAAACCTACAACTATAAAACTTACAGAAAAAGAAAATTTGCAACCTGGAATTAGGGAAGGTTTCTTTACTATGACATTAAAAGCATGACCCATAGAACAATTGATCAACTGAGTGTCATGAAAATCAACAGAATGAAAATGTAAGTCCCACACAGTGAAGCATAATCAAACCAAACATCAGATAAAGACTTTTACCCAGACGCAATCAAAGCTCAACAAGAAAACAATTAACCCAATGAAATAAATGGGTAAACACTTTAAACAGACTTTTTCATCAAATATGATATATAAATAGCAAAAATACACATGAAAAGAAACTCCGCATCTTTAGTTACAACAGAAACACAAGTTATAATTTATATCTATTAAAATGGCTACAATTAAAACCTTAACCATACTAAATGTTGATGAAGACGTAGATCAACTGGAATTCTAATACAATACTGGTAGAAATGTAAAATTGTATAACCACTTCTGGAAATGGTTTGTTAGTTGAAATATACACTTAACATAGGATGTAGCCATTCTATCCTTAGATATTTATCCAACAGAAATAAAAGTATATGTTCATAAAAATATTCATATATAAATATTTATAGCAGCCTTAAATGGAATAGCCAAAAATTGGAAAAAAAAAAGTCCATCAACGTGTGAATAAACAAACTGTAGTATACCCCTATGAAGAAATACACTACTTATGCAGACTGCACCATCAGTACATCTCAAAATAATTCCATTGAGTGAAAGAAGCCAAACATAAAAGAGTACATGCTGCATGCTTCCATTTACATAAAAATCTAGAACATGCAAACTAATACACAGAGATGGAATGCAGTTCTTGTGTGGGATATGAGTGCATGAGGGATGGATTACAAAACAGCTCGTGGCAACATTTGGGAAAATAGATATGTCCACTCCCTTAACTGCGGTGACAGTTTCTTGAATGTATATACGTGTCAAAAAATAATACTCCAAAGAAACATATATTTCCAGACAAAACATTTCCAAAAGTGCCACTATGGTCCTATTATTAGGACTATACTAGAAACAGCACAAGGTGGCAGTGCGGGGCCGGGGGCGGTGGGTGGGGAAAACTTGTAGAGGCATTGGTTTGTAATGTAGGTGAAAAGAGGGCGGGCCGGGGAAACACTTCCTGACCCGCTGGAAGAACGAACAGCTCTACTGCCAAGTCAGTGTGTGAGGATGTGTGAGGCCAGAAGCCTTGTCCTTGGGACTGTACTCCACCGGTTTTATCTCTAATAGATTTACGAAGTGCTATATTGGGAGCTATTCATCTAAAGAACATTTTCAGTGTGTTATCAGAAAGATAGTATCTTTTTGTACTCTGGTAAAATATACACACCGTAAAGTTCACCACTTGAACCACTTTTTGGCGTGATGTTCCATAACATTAATTTCACACACACAATCAAGCACAGTGCCAAGGATATAAGAAAAGAAAAGGAGAGAAAAGACAGCATGAAGCAGAGTCACAGAGCTGTTATGTTCTACGTTAGTGCCCACCTACGACAAAGGAAAAGGTAAAAGAAAAAAGGCAAAGGCAGAAAAAGAAAAAGAATAAACATACTTAAAACAATGTAAATTCAGACAGGACAAAGTATAAGGAAAAAAACAGAACTATAGGTATATTCAAATAATTAAGAGAGTAATTTTAATTATTGAAATTAATTTCATCAGTAACTAGGGGAAAGGATGAGGAAAACTCAGAAGTAACAAAGAGAATACAAGGATCACCAAGGGTAACCTCAGAGGTCTGAGGACAAACCTACCTTCTTTATTTCCTAGATTCTATGGAATCCAATGTCCAGAGACCAGACTCTTATCCCATCTCACCCTGCACCCGTTTCAGTAGGCACTTCCATTACTTCGATCCAACCAATCAGGAGACTAGAAGGCCCCTGAGAATCTGTCTC
This sequence comes from Carollia perspicillata, assembly GCA_004027735.1. Lineage (NCBI taxonomy): Eukaryota > Metazoa > Chordata > Mammalia > Chiroptera > Phyllostomidae > Carollia > Carollia perspicillata. Next base: position 8,231 of record PVKM010005398.1, on the reverse strand, counting down.
ACCCTGCATCAAATTCCACAGCACCAATGGGCCAATTGCTCTTACAAGTCTACAAGTCAGCTTCTCTCTCTCTCTTGCCCCAGACATTGTGCTAAGCCCTGTGAGAGAGGAGAGTTCAAACATGAGACAGGCTTCACAAACCAGTAGAGCATGAAGCAATATACTCTAAAAATAAAGAATAAAAGGGGCAGTCTGTAATAAGCACTTCAAAGTATTTTCTTACAACAGACACAAAATACCATCCCACCCCCAACCTCAGGGGAAACAAGAGACCCCGGCAGAATACCAATGCAGAGCACAGACAGATCCACGCAAGGGATCCACGACTCTGCAGAATGGGTATATGAACAGGGGACTTCACTCTTAAGTACTACAGTGGAGAAAAACTGCGAATCTCTTTCAATGCAAATAAAACTGGTTAACAAAGGCAAACACAAATAGAAATGCAACCCAACATGGAGTTTTTCTGAGTCAAAACTTAGTGAATTTCTTATAGAACATGTTGGAGATCCTTTCAGTATCTATGAATGTGATAGTATTTCCCAAGAGAATTATATTAATTTTAAAATGGCCTCCTTAGCATTTTAGTCACCAAAAGAAATGTGTTTTTAAATTATACAAAGCGTTTCTCCTATCTCATTTAGCCAATGGCATTCTTCCAAAAAATCTCTTCTGTTGTAGAAACACTGATACAGCAATAAATTTCATTTGAAAAACTTCAGAAATGTAAGATGTCTCATATGCTAATATGAAATATACTTATTTTGCAAAGAAGGGAAGGCAAATAAACTACCAAGATCAGTGAAATAGTGAGGTCTTTTTATAAGTGAACATATTTCAATCTATTAGTTCAAGCTCTCTTCTTTGTATCCATGTTTAATGTATTTTTCCTGTAAGTCAGTATTATTTACAGGTGTACTTTCCTGGTACAATATTTATTTTAATAACTTTCCTTTATTAGAAAAACATAATATAATAACAAAAGAACCATGTGAAATGAGACATATTTAGCTCCTCATGTTGTGAAATGTTTTTTGAACTAATTAGATTTTCTTTCAGGTAATAAAATTATTCATCAATAAAATGTGGGAATTTATTTCAGTAGTCTATGTAAATAAAAAATAGAAGAGAATGTTATATCTTGACTCTTATAGAAAAACCATATTTTAATGGAGAAATGTTCTCTCACATGCTATCACTCTTTGTAAGTTGTTAAATTATTAATGATATATAAACCAGCTTGTTTTCCTGTGAAAGCTAAAACCGTTCAATAGTATAATTTTCTTAATCTAACAAATGGTTTAAAATGAGTATGGTCAAAAACCAGTGCCAATTTATCTCAGTATAATCTAGCCAGAGGCATCTGTCTACTCAAAACACAGGACCAGGATCTGGCTTTGACTACAGGAGACCAGAAACTGGAAATCACCACACCAAACATGTTAGCACACTGAGTACAGCTGTCGGCCAGGAACGGGATCGTATGGAAGGCAACAGACCCACTCAGCCTCGCAAGACCTTGAAAGACACGTAACGCAATGGATATGAATTATGTCAGGGTGCTGCGTCCCTGGTTATGCTTACTCTGCCTTTCTGATTCTGGCAATGAGAGTAAGGATCATAACACTTCACTATGTGCCAGGCTCTCCCCTTTCAAATAAACGGTCTATGTGGTGAAATTCAGAGAAAGAAGTGGCCACTGAACTTAATCTTTGAATCGGCTTCTCCGTCTTGGGGGTGGTGCAATTCCTTTCTCTGGCCTGTTTACAGGGCGCCGGTGGCACCCTCCAGGTGGGATCCATGTCCTTCCCACTGTTGGAATGGGAGGCACAGCTGCCCTTTTTTGTACAGTGTCTTTCCCCTATGACACTTGCCCTCTTTGTGCGGGGCCGCATCGCTCCCTGTGAAATAATATCGGGTGACAGAATTTCTAAACACAGCCATTCAATGGTGTCATGTGTTTCCAAAGGTTACAGGTCGATTGTGTCATGCTGCAAATCCTGGGATCCCACCGACAGAGGACGTGATGCAGAAGAGTGTGTAACTGGGCAGAGCAACGGGGATCTCACACAGCCAACAAGACTCACCAGCGTGGCAACGACATCTCCAACACTAATGCTTTCTCCATCAAGGACTCTTTGAACTAAAGTGAATATGAGTTATGCCCTACCTTCTATCGGGAGATTTAAAGTTGCTTATAAATAATGACACAGAGACAAAAGAGAGAGAAACCAAACATGCAGTGTGACCAGGAAATAAAGGTCAATCACACTTGTTAACACAGACTTAACTTTTAATTCCTGGTCACCGAGACGGAACTGGGAGGGCTGACCCACTACAGAGGGTCCTTATCTTGAGAAAAAGGAAAGCGGTGTGCTGTGAGGGGAAGAAGTTAACTCCTGTTTCAGCAAACTCTAAAAACAATTTATCACACTGGTTATAACTCAAGAACATTAAGTATAAAGTTAGAAAAATATTATTTAGCTGCTGCTTATAATTGTTCTGAAAGCAAAGATATTAAAACAGAGTTCTAGAAATGCATTTCTGGGCACACTTAGCTAGTAAATTCCTTAATAATCTAATCATATAAAAGGCTGGACTTTTCTGTAGAATACCTCTCTTGGGAGAGAGCTTGGGTTGCCACCAAGTACTCTTTGTGGGGAACAGAAGAGAAATTCACACACTGAGGTGTCAAGTGGCAAGACTGGCATCTCGCTGTCTCCTCGAACCAGCCAGCTGAGCGTTTTTCTCTGGTAAAAGGAAACGAATCTCAGTTTGTCAGCAAATAACCCGCTCCCTTCGTCACTGGCTGACGAGCCCCAAACATTCCTCACATCCGCCCACTGGTCTGGGAAGTCCCCCCTGGGCTCAGACTTCGGGAGTTTTCCTTGTTCCTGGAGGCTGATCTGCCACAGAAGAGTGTAAATGACCAACACTGATTTCCCATTTGGAACACAAAGAAATGCCCCCCAAATCACTATTTATTTGTACAAAAGTTGAAAGAGAGAGAAGTAAGGCTGAAGAAAATATTATTGCAATCCACCAAAGGTATTACTGGATTACTTAGAATGGAAGGAAAATCTTTTGCTTCCCTAAGCTTGGGAAAATATGAAAACTCAACTCAGTTACTGTTCAGTGTTTATATCTTGAATACAGCTCTTCTTTCCATGACTAGTACTACCTACCTTGGGTTTTAAGTTTCAGAGGAACAATAACCATACATACTTAACTCACTTTATGTGGAAACAATCGGCTTATTATAATGGTTTATATTGACGACAATGATAAAATAATATAAATTACCCAGAACGAATCAGTGATGGCATTTTCAAAGGAAGGCCAGTAATCAACAAAGAAACCACACGTGAAACAACTGAGGACCACACTCCATTCACAGTGGTGCACAAAAGCTGGCTCGCGCCAACTCAGGGAACCGACTTTAACCATCAGGCACTGTGTGAGACAGCTGCTCAACCATAACCATTACTGAACACCTAATTACGTAAATTACACGAAATGAATATTAAAAACAAATGCAATAAAATCTCAAAACTCATCACTTCCTAATTATTTGACATTTGCTGTCACCTGTGCTTTCGAGGCTATTTCCATCGACTTTTATTGGTATGGTGGGGAGACTGTGTAATGTGGTTTTACTGTGCAGTCTTACTGACCTCCCACTTACCAACCACGTTATTAGGCTAGAATGTCCACAGTGGGAGTGTTTCTATCGTGGTAACTGGCACCCGCTACACAGCAGCCCCACCCAATCTCACCCTGGCCTTGAGCACTGGTTGACAAATGTTCACCAACACACCACTGCAGATGCTTAGCTGAAATGAGTCGAGCACCGTGTCAGTTGCCGTGGGGCAGAGAACCCGGGTCACCGCTGTTGAAGAACTGCCAACGCTAAATTAAGGAAACAATTTTCTGATACTGACATTCTTCTTTTCTTGAAGTAACAATACATCTCCTCGGTTATGTGAAATTTACAGAGATTTGATTCTTAATATCAAAGACTGACTAAAACTTTTGTATAAGGGAATTCTAACCTTCAGAAGAGAACAGCAGTGCTGCTCTGAATATTACCAATAACATTTATGGAACCACCAAGTGCTTCATTGCTTTTATGCAAGTCTACTGACCACTTGTGACTGTAGTAGTTCCGGCTTCTTTTAATCTCCCCTAGTTCTAGAGAAGTTCTGCCACCTTTAAATGTACCCATATTGAAAATGACCTCAAAAATCCTGGGTAGTCTCCGGAGTCATAAAGTGCCATAATAGTACCAAATTTTTTGAACTGTAAGATGCACTGGACCATAAGAAGCACCTGGGTTTTAGAGGAAGAAAATAGGAAAAAAATTTTGGAGCAAAACATGTGGTAAAAATATTTGATAACATAAATAACATAGCCTCCTCCCACAGCAAGCCAGGTAAGCTACATTCGGACTACAAGACACACACCCCCTTTTCCTCCCAAATTTGGGGAAGAGTGCATCTTATAGTCCAAAAAATATGGTAGTTGTAAAACACTACATACGAACATACTCCCATGTGACTGCATTCAATGAAAGTAAAAAATTCAGTCTCAAAAAGTTATTATGTCATGTATGCAATGATATAAAGGAAAGAATGGAAGGATTTATACTGAAAGAGGTCAATATAAGTAAGAATATAAAAAGACAACAGAACTCATTGGAAATACTTAAACTATACTTTCACTTAAAGGATGGCCTTATGCATTACAATCTTAAAAGTATATATATTTTTATAAGCACAGACAAAAAACAAAATACATTTATGATTAAGTAAGGAGTCTGCTCACTTTCAAGAAAAGTTAGGAATATTTTACAAATCAAATGAGGTAGAGGAGAACTGCTAGGAATCCCTGGATGATGAAGGTGAACAGTCCTCTAAAATATGAATGAAATATTCTGGTAAAACTAAAACTTGTTCTCCATCAAAGAGAAAATGAAAAAATAAATAAAAAGTTGGAGCAGAGCCAGTCTCATATAGTTTGCAAATACAAGTCACTGGCAAAATCAGTCCATACTATTGTTAGTGACGTCTCTTGATCACCAGGGATTAAACAAAATCTGGTCTTCCATTTTCCTTCCTTTTTCAAGCTCATGACAATCAAGGGCATTTTTTTTTTAAAAGGAGCCAAAAGATCTGTAAAAGAATGTCAGTGATACTGCTTGCCACCAGCTGTTTGTGAAGTGCCCAAAGATCCTGGTGATGAATGGGTCTGTATAAAAAAAAGCCAACCTTATTATTATGTTCAGTAACCCAGATTAAAGGAGATGTAGGAGGTAATCAAGTAATTTGTGTACGAGACATCTAAAAGAATTAAAATTAGCTGAAACACACCAGGCTGTAAACTCTTAGCATTAGAAACCATAGGTCTTTCTAATTGACTACTTAAGAAAATCTAGTACTTCATCACAGGACTGAGTTTGTGTTTTGCGTATGATATCGGAAGTCCAAGGGGTGCTGGGTGTAAGTGGTGGTGTTGGGGGTAGAAGGATGGCAGTGGTGGGCAGAGAATACGTGACTGTATGTTGAGAAATCCTAAATTCCAAGGTATTTTTCCTTCAGTTCTCTAGCTATTAAAAATAAAATCAGCTTCACTTCAAGGGGAAAATCAAGGCTTTGTCTGGTTTTCTTTACAATAAAGCACTATGAAGAGAAAGGGTATTATTGTTCTTTGGTCAATATAAGACTTGGTAAAAAACACAAAAGCTCTGGTCCCAATGATTTGTTTTAAGATTTCAGGTTTAAAGCCATTATTGCTGTATTCTTTAATAAGCAAAAATAGTGAAGCAGGTTCAAAGGGATAATATTTTAAGTACTTCTGGAAAAAATGTGAGAGAGAAGAAATACAATATGCTCTGATATTTGTGCTTTTATCCATAAAGTTCAGCACATATCCAAAACCAATCAAAAGTCTAATAAATGTGTATTTGCTACCAGATTCACTATTCAGAATTTTTCTATTTACCAAATTGGTGAAGTCTTTCTAAATTAGATTTTTAACACCCCTCTGACTTTCATTATCAGATGTCCCAAGGGCATTAGCTCCAAGAACTTTTTGTTAAATGTAAAAGATATAGTCTAGCATTCTTTCTGAAACCACATCCTAGTACACATTTTAGTAGATGTGATAAAAATAAGTTGCAGGCGCTACAAGGCAAAGGATTATTAACATTAAAGAACTTTTAAAAGTATCTAAATACAAAGTTTCTAGTTCTTAGATCTCAAGGGCAGAAGTCATGTGGATTAATAAGTAGGCATAGGCACAGGAATCGTGAAAACCAATCATAATTAAGCATTTTTATACTCTAATGACCTGGGAGTAATAATAACAAGTATATAGACAAGGTCAGTGGTATAACAGCCCTGACCCTAGAAAAATCTGATTACTGGCATGATCCTTGTTTTACAAGAGCAAGGCGATCCGATATACTCAAAAAGAGCAATGCAGTGAAAAGTAACCAGAAAACTGGGATCTGAAGTTATCGCTGCCGTGAACTTACTATTCCCATGTGAGCCCCTGACACGGAGTCTCACTTTCTACCGCTGCAAACTGAGCCTCCTTATCCAAACGGCTTCCAAGATTCATTCCATTCCTAAACTCCTCTGATTCTCCAAAGTTCTTCTTTCAGGAAGCAAAATGGAAAGTGAGAGTTATTTTAGAAATTCATTCAGTAAACAGCCAATGTTTTCTTGTTGTTAAACGATTATTTATGAATGGATATTAAAATTATGAATGGCAACTTTCTTATATGTATAAATAGGATGGAATGATATAACATGGGTAAGACACTGTCAATGGGAAACAATGCTATAGAAGATAGTATGAAGTAATACTGTAGGGCTAAGTTTATTTATTTTTTAGATTTTATTTATTTATTTTTGGAGAGGGGAGGGGAAGGAGAAAGAGAGGGAGAGAAACATCAATGTGTGGCTGCCTCTTATGCATCCTCTACTGGGGACCTGGCCCGCAACCCCGGCATGTGCCCTGACTGGGAATCGAACCAGAGACCCTTTGGTTTGCAGGCTGGTGCTCAATCCACTGAGCCACACCAGCCAGGGCTACTAAATTTAAATCTGGAGTGAACTGCTATCGTTTTCATTCTGATAGGGGGCAAGTAAGAAGTTCGACTGTTGCATTCAAGTGTTCACAATTCCACACAGCTGTCAGATGAGTAAAGAAAAGCCCTTGAGCTTGTTCCAATTCTAACATGAAGAAAGGCTTTACTTTTTATTGCCTTTTGGACAAGTATTTTCTCATTTGCTACAAACTTAAGCCATAAAAGTTCAGGACAATCTTCCATTTTCTAGACCCTTCAGGACACTGACAAACACTAACGAAAAACGACAACCTCGAGGCCATGATTTTAGGAAAACCTCATTGTCTCTCACGTTGGTTGGTTATCTCGGAGGCTGCGTCATCTGCAGACACTCTATATGGCAGATTCGCGGGTGGTGCTTTGGAAATAAGGTGACGCCAACTCCAAGGTAGAAAATCATTCAAACAGTCAGTGGTACTAGAATGTGAATATCAGGACCCAGAGGACGTCCTGTTTCATATTGGGTTCCTATCTCTTCTCCGAAACTTAACTGCAAATGAAATAATTCCCAAAGCTTGGATATATTTAACAATTCCGAGACTTGGTTGGTTTATCAAAAACAGGAGAGTGACTTAAGTGACTTCCACTGAAGAGTCACTAAAATAAACCTCCATGGTGAAAGCTATATAAAGTAGAATTTGAGGCTCCCAAGACTACAAGGAATGCTTCTGGAACAGGGCCACCCCCACCGCAAAGCAACCACCTTGAGGCACACGGCCGGTTGAAAGATGCAGATCAAGAGGTCTGAATTGTTCCATGAACTTCCCATCTTTCAAAACTATTATAAAGCTCAAAATTCACCCTCCCCAAGTGACAGGATTTATATAAAGGACTGGAGGGGCCACACAGCTCTTGGAAATGGAGGACCAAAACAACTGTTGACAATAATAACACAATCAACTTAACATTCCTGAGAATAAGCAGATTTGCTTTATGAATTTTCTAAACTTTAAACATATAATTTTCATTAACTGACTCGGGAACACTATTCGATAGCTCTCCCGGTAGTTCCTGCTTCATTACAGAATTAAAATAAGCCTTCACTGTATCGCTTTCCTCGGGTGTCTAGTTCTGTTGCGCATGTGACTCATCAGTCTTA